>JAVJIF010005227.1:0-235621 GCA_038442645.1 Agave tequilana
AGCTCGTTGGATCGTGTTTGGACCAAGTCAAGAAGATGAGAAGACTTAAGTGAAGACTTCAAGAAGATGAAGACTTGTGTCTAGGTTTATTTTTATAAGATTTTATTTTTAAATAAAATGTAAAGGATAGAATAGTTGGTGGATTGCTCAAGTATATCTATATGCACACACACTCTTGATTTAAATAAGTTTTCATAAAAGAGTTTTTTTTGAAAAATACCGGTTTGGTTTTTGGTATTCTAGTTTACATGTTTTAACCAAAACCATATTAGAGCTTAATGTCAAAAAATAGATATTTCACCATGTTTGTGTAGTGGATCATATCCATACACTCTATGCTTTAAATGAGTTTGAATATCTTGTTTTTTTTGTATTTGGAGAAGTTTGGAAAAATAAGTTTTGGAAAAACTAATTTTGAAAATACAGTTTTCGTTTTTAGTCAAAATTTCCAAGTTACAAAAATAGTCTAAATTATTTGTAACATGTCTTGATTTGTGCAAGCATGTTTGTTTATCAAAGTATATGGTAAAACTATTTTTGTAGATTTTTATGATTTTATGGGATTTATTTGAGCCAAAATGACCAAGTTTTCTTTCCCAGAAATCCCTGACCTGGCTTCAGCCGGTCGACCGGGACGGTCGACCGTAGCCTGAAGTCGGCCGACCGTCTCGGTCGACCAAAGTGCACAGCGTGCACGCCAGTATCTGGCTGGAGGGCCGGTCGATCGGAACGGTCGACCGTCCAGAGAGCTTTGCTCTCTGGAATCCTCAGTCTCTCCCGACGACCGGACGGTCGACCGGCAGAGATCTGCTCTCTGTTCTAGAGGTTCAGTTGACCGAGCCTGTCGACCGCTGCCCCAACGGTCAGAAATCTGACCTTTGGCGGTCGATCGGGCGGGCCGACCGTCAGCTCTGTCTGGCCCATAACGGCTAGTTTTTGGAGCTCTATAAATTGGGCCATTTGGGTGTTGTTTTCTCTAAGATTTTAGTGGATTTTTACAATAGTTTTTCCTACTCTTTTAAGAGGTTTTCTCCACAAAATTGAGAGCAAATATTTCCTATCAAAAGGGGAGTTTTATCATGAGTGTTTAAAAGTGATTTTCTTGAGTTTTCCTCCACCATTTCAATCCTTATTTTTCTCACACAACACTTGAGCTATCCATTGCTATATCTACTATAGGAGGATTTGTTGTGAGAGGATTTTAGGTGATCAAAAGTTGTGATCACCAAAGTTCTATTTTGTACTTTGAGGAGGCGGACTTGCGGGTTCGCGGGTTTCGGGTTCTAGTGAGGACTCGGTGTTTGAGGTGCGGCCTCGGCGAGCTTGTGGGCTTGCTGTGTGTACGGGACTAGAGAGTCCAAGAGTTCTAGTGGGAACTCCTTGTAGGTGTTGTAGCACCGAGTGATCCGGTGGGATCGATTATAGTGGAAATCCTTCAAGTGTGAAGGCGGGGATGTAGAGCAAGTGTACTCGAACCTCGAAACAAATCCCTTGTGTTTGCGATTGCTCACTCTCTCTATCTCTTGTTTATATCTTGCATGCTATTATTGTATTTATCTTTATATGCTTGATATTCATTGTGTGCTTTATTGTATATGCTTGGGGTTTGTTTGCTAACACTTGTATTCAACCAGAGAGCCAACGCGGCACCTCAACTCTTATTAGAGGAATCTTGAGGAGTTTGTCCAGAGCCCTTCACGGGGAATTCGGCAACACTCTTGTGTTATACGTGGTGTTTAGTGTAGAAGTTTAGTTTAGGTCATATAAGTTTTTAATTCCGTATTTAGTGACCATTAGATTAGCCATCACCTATTCACCCCCCTCTAGGTGATTTACAATTGGTATCAGAGCCAAGTGCTCTGAATTGGGTCTTACTACCTAGAGTTAAAGATCCTCATTTTTAGGCTAATCACAATATTTGTACACACATCATGGATTTCATGTCACCACCCACCTTTGACATTCTTAACATCCAAATATGGAAGGTTAAGATGTCCTTATTCCTCAAAGGCCTAGGTATTCATGTTTTTTTGCCACAAAAAGATTCATATTGTTTAAATGGCAAAAATATGAGGCTATGCAAAAGCTCTACATGCTTTAAAGTCAACCAATGATGATTATTTATCTAGGTTTCTAATATTGATTCGGCTTTTGTAGCATGGAACACCCTCATCTCCTTGGCGAAAATGAACAATATTATGCGGGAGCGACTCGGATGTTGAAAGTGACACCTCCAACTTGTGCTATATGGTCCAAGGGGATAACCCCCTTGAGGTAAACATCGAATCCGAGTTAAATGAAGGTGTTGATATGTCCTATGATGAGCTTACATCTTTTTGTCAAACAACTTCTTGAAAAATATGACATAACTAAAAAAGATAATAGAAATTGAAAAAGAATTTGATTGCATGCTTAATGAAAATGATTCTTTTAAAAATAAAATTGCATGC
This sequence comes from Agave tequilana, assembly GCA_038442645.1. Classification (NCBI taxonomy): domain Eukaryota; kingdom Viridiplantae; phylum Streptophyta; class Magnoliopsida; order Asparagales; family Asparagaceae; genus Agave; species Agave tequilana. The sequence goes on from JAVJIF010005227.1 coordinate 2,451, forward strand.
ATTAAAAAAGGAAAATGAGATTTTGAAAATGAAATATTTCCTTGATGTCTAAATTGGATGATTTATGTGAAGGAAATTTGTTTTTGAAAAATGAGATTATTTTGGTGGAAAAACAAAAAGAAGTTGCTTTTCAAGAAAACGCTTCTTTGAAAAGAAAAATGATTGAAAAAGAAAAGGAAAAAAGTTTCTAACAATAAGAAAAATGATTCTAATTCTCATCATGCTTTACATGCTACTATTAATGAAAATGAGGTTAAATTTTGAAAAATAAAATTAATTGTTTGAGCTCAACTTTGAGCTCATGTGCATTTAACCATAAGAGATTGGAGTCTTTTTTTCAAAGAAACAAGCTCCACATGTCCACGCACATCATCCTCATCATGCATATGCTTATGTTGCACGTCATGCTCACACTCACACTCATATGCATACTAAGGTGTACAAATGTACACATTATGGCCGCAAAGGCCATTTAGCAAAATTTTGTTTTGATATGATACATCATTTAAATTTTGCTAATAATAAAAATGTTTGGGTCCCTTGTAAAACTGACCCCCAAGGACCCAAAAGAAAATGGGTACCAAAATCCCCACCTTGTGTATTTGATGTAGGTGAGGGCCCTCACAAGACGTGAGAGATTTGGTGCCTTGATGGTGGGTGCACATGGACTTGAAGGACATATAATTGATGCACCGCTATCAAGGAGGTTTGGTGGGACAACCACCATGTTTTGGAGAATTAGAGCTTAGTTCTTTGGTTTGGTAACTATCTCTAAACTCCTAATTTAGTTTACATGCTAATTCATATATGATATTTTTAGCATGTTCATGTTTTAGTTGTTTTGTGCTTCATGTGGTAAATACTAGTTTAAATGTAGTTTTTTATTAAAACTTGGATTTATACATGTACAAGTAGTGAGCAACAAATTGATTCATATATGTTTGCACTTCATCGTTCATTTGTACTCACTATATGCACATGTATAGCCTAGATTTGATGATTCTCTCATTTACACTTGTTTTGCATATTTTCATGTTTTTGCTTCATGTATATGCATTTTTATTCAAATCTAATAAATATACATGTATACCCTTTTTGAGTCTCTTGCCTTCATGCAAATTATATCATAGTCTCTTTTTATGTTTGGGATATGTATGCATATTGTTAGTTTTGAATAATTCATACATATACCTAGAAGTTATGTTTAAATGAAAAATGATTTTTCATTTTTTTTGATAAAATGACTTATGTTTTGAGCTTTATTGACTATTTTCATGAAAAATGCTAATTACATGATTTTTATGCACTCACACTTTTATTTGTTTTGTCATGACATTGTTTCATGAACATATTTTTGAGCTTTATCGATTTTGAGTGTCAACTTTTGTGTATTTGGTATGATTCATGAAAAACATATGATTTGATTTCATGTTTTTGAAGGATCTTTAACTAGTTTTTCAAAAATTATTTTAACTAGTTATTATTCTTCATTTGGTAGTTATGAGTTATATACTTGATCTCAATTAATATTTTCATTTTGTATATACTCATATTTTGTTTCCTATATATGTATGCTTTATTTCAAATAATATCAATTTCTATTGGTATTCTCTTTTCATACATATATATGACTTTAGTGTGCTTGCTTTACAATTGATTTACATATTTAAAGCACAAAGTTTATGCTAAGCTTAAGTTAAAATTTTATTTTCAATTGGTATCTCAATTGATATTTTAATAAAGTTTATGCATGGTTTTTCAATTGATATCAATATGTTTCTATTTCAAATTTGTTATAAATTTATAATTGGTATCAAGATGTTTTACCTATTTAAGAAAATTCAAAAAAAAATGTAATGTTTATTTACATTGGTATCTTAAAATTTGACTACAATGGTATCTTAAAATTTTTGTTTATATGATATCTTAAAATTTGATCTCAAAATTTGTTTTATTGAGAAAAATTCAAAATTTTGGTTAATAAGAAACTTAAAAATGTTTTGATTTGTATTGCCTATATGCAAGGGGAGCTTAACATCTCTTCTACATATAGATTCATATTGAGTGTATCTTATATTGAGGAGCTTGACAACTCTTCTTTATGCGGTACACGTGTGTAGGGGGTGAAAAACACCTAGAGGGGGGGTGAATAGGTGTTAGTGCTAATCTAAACTTAATGCAAAACTAAGTGCGCTAAATGCGGAAGCTACTGCAAATCTTGCACAAACTAATACAATACAACAAGTGTAGCCGAATTCCCCTTGCGAGGCTCTGGACTAACTCCTCTTGATTCCCCTTGAAATGGGTTGAGGCGCTATGTGAAGCTCTTGTTGGATGAGTATAAGTTAGGCACACACACAAGCAATCCAAGCAATGTGCACATACAATCAAGCCAAGCAATCAAGGATATAGCAATATGGATTATGCAAGGCACAACACAAGCAAATAAATATGATATGACAAGATGAATTATGCTCAACACAAGCAAATATGATATGAATGAAGTATGATGCTTTGCACAAATGTAAAGAGAGAGAGTTTAGAGACAAGTGGATCAAACGCAAACACAATGATATGTTTCGAGCTTCGAGCACCCTTGCTCTACATCCCCGCCTACACCACCGTGTAGGATTTCCAATCCACTATACCGTCCACCGAGGACTCCCACCAAGGGAACCTTCACCGAGAAGGATTTGTACAACAATGGAGTACCTAACTCCTCTCTCAAACAACCACCTCACAACCGAGGGGTAGGCCCGTAGCCAAATACAACAACAACAACAACCAACACCTCTACCGAAGAGGGTTTACAACCAAACTCAATCACCTCACACTTGAGGGATACACACCAATCACCCGATCACCTCTACCGAAGAGGGATACAACAAGAATAAGGGTGTACAACTTAGAGGTTACAACAACAACCTCAAAACTCTCTCTTTCTTTTCTCTTTTCTTTTCCACAAAAACAAGATCCTAAATAGATTAGGATAGGTGATAGCTCAAGTGTGAAAACTAGGTGTTTTTGGAAACAAGCAACAAAGAAAAACTACTTGGGAAATCTCTTGTATATGATAGAAATTAAAGATCAAATCAATATCCCAAAACCCCAGTTTTCTTTGATTTTCAAAAACCAAAAACAATAAAGATGAAATCTTTTTAGCACAAAAACTATTTTGAAAACTTGTTTAAACACTAGAGAAACACTGAAATTTTTCTTCTTGAAAACCCTAGCCAAAAACCCAAGAGATGGGGTTTATATAGGCCCAAAACAAAACTAGCCGTTAGAGCTGAGCTGGCAGCTCTGACAGGCAACGGTCGACCGGCACGGTCGACCGCCAACGGTCAGAAATATGACCGTTGGGCAACTGCGGTCGACCGGCCCGGTCGACCCAGAAAAACAGAGAGCAGAGCTCTCATCCCGGTCGACTGTCCCGGTCGACCGGTTTTGTGTCTGCCCAGACGTGCACATCTGTGCACGTCGGTCGACCCGACGGGTCGACCGGCTCTTGGTGCGGTCGACCGTCCTGGTCGACCGACCAGCCTGTCAGCACAAAAAATAAGTCAAAAAATTTGGGAAAAATATTTTTCTTAAAATCTTTTAACACTTTTAAAAAATCCACAAAATTTGTTTTATCATTTTAAATTGAAACTCAAACAAGTGATGAAAATTCCAAGACAATATATCAACATATCAATTCATTTTTGTGTCTTGCAAATTTTATCAAAACCAAAACCGGTATTTTGTCAAACTTGATTTTTCCAAAACATGAATAGGATAGTCAAAATAAGTTTGTCTAGCAAGTTTAAAGCATGTATGTATATCTAGAACATATCTAATATACATAGAAATAAAGTAAACTTGTTTTGATCTACTATTCATGAAAACCAAATCCAAAACATAAAAACGTGTGTGTTTGTGCACTTGAGCATATCAACTATACTAAGCTTTACAAATGGATCTAAACACACTATCTAAACTATGGATACCTAAGTCTTCTTGACGATCTTCATCTTCAAGTAGACTTGCTCCAAAACTCCATCCATGGGCTAGGCAATGTGTGATCTTGAAGCTTTGGCCCTGGAATCATCATGAAAAGCTTCTAAACACCTAGTTGAAGCTAATCACCAACTAATATCTTGGTTAATGATCTGAAACTTAAACAACACAAGATTATTAGTAAACATAACTACATGAGTTAATCATCATCAAAACTAGAGTGGAAGGCCTTTGGGCCAACAATCTCCCCCTTTTTGATGATGACAAAACTCATGGAGTTATATATGCATGGATTAAAGTTAAGCTTCAAAGAAGCTCCCCCTTAACTCATGCATAGACATAAATAATAAGATATGGAAATAAAACATGAATATGTATGCAAGTATGGAGATAAAACATGCAATAAGCATAAATCAAAATCTTTTTCTCCTATTTGCAATACAAAAACATATATACATAAATAACAAGGAAGACAAATACTTCTCCCCTTAAGCAATGAAAACATGCATATAAACTCAAATACTTCTCCCCTTTTTGTCAATCATCAACAAAGGGTTCAAAGTAAAATCAAATCAAACAAAATTTTTTTTTTCCTCCCCCTTTTTGTCAAACAAAAAGATCAAGAAGGGGTTAAACAATCCAAATAATAAAATGAGGGGTAAAAATCTTTCTACCCTTTTAAGTCAATTAAAAACAATAAAACAATGTTCTCCCCTTTTGTCTAAAACAAAAACAAGGTCAATAAGGGGTGACTATAAACAACATGACATCAATAGATAAATATGTCAATGAAGCATCTTGATATCAATTGAAAATAAATAAAGATCAATAGATGTTATATGCTATATACATTCATGAAGAGGAAGACGCTAAGTTAGCTTCCCTACACATATGCATTACATGAAAGAGGGATGTTAAGCCCTAATTCACATAACACACATTATGTAATGTATAAGAGGAGATGTGAAGCTCCCCCTAAACACGTGTACCACATAACGAAGAGATGTTAAGCTCTTCAATACAAGATACACTCATCATGAATCTATATGCATATAGTCAATACAAATCAAAACTGTTGTATTTTTCTTAAAAAAAAATTTTAGATACCAATTTTAAGCAAAAACACATGAAACATCTTAATATCAATTGAAATTAAACATAATAAATTTTTGAATGTCTAAACAAAATTTTGATACCAATTGTAAATAATTTTCATATTAAACATATGATACCAATATGAAATTTTCAATCATAAAGTAAGGGAGTGGGAAACAAATGCCAATTGAAAAATCACCAATTGAAAGACAAAATTAAATTTTCTCCCCCTTTATGAAATACCAACTAAAAAGATGCATGGGCTTGATACCAATTTAAAAGTAATTAATTGAAACAAAATTGAAGCTCAAGCACTAGCATAAACAAGATTTTGTGAAAAATTTATATCTTAAGCACAAATAAAAGTGTATGAAATAGAATGTGTACCAATCACCAATATATGATACCAATTGAAAATATACATACACAATAAACATATGAGTATACAAAAAGATCAAAATGATACCAATTGAAAGAGTTCAATGATACCAATTGACATAACAATAAAAGCATGGTATAACTCATATAATCTACCACCCAATCATGGTTCAAGTTTTAAATGATTTTCACTTGTAAAGCATACATGAACATGATCTCCCTTCCAACCTCCCATTAAAGGTAGGGGTTTTCAAAAATAGATTTGAAAATATAGTTTTGTTTGAAAATCACTACCATAGTGAAGAATACCGTAACTAGATAAATGGAAGATCTTTTAGACTAGTACGAAATCCTTCAAGCAAGGAATAAAACAAAATGTTTTTCATGAAATAAGAAATCCACATGAGAATCAACACTCTAATCCAATTAAGTACAATTTTGACTCATGAAAACAAAACATGAGCAAGCAATAAAAGTGAGTGTACATATAAAGTGTGAATATCATAATCATGAAAATTTTTCATTAAGCTCAATTATTCCTTAATCATGAAAACACGAAAATCATCAAAACTTATTTAACTTTCATGTCATATGTATGTCTAATACAAACTAAAGTATACATACATATCCAAAACACAACGAGTCCACAAAGTGTATATGCATGAATGCACGTGGCTCAAAAAGATAAACATGTATATCTAATAGTTTGGACAAGATAGACATATACATGAAGTTAAACAACTAAACACAAAATCAAGAAAAACTTCACCAAAACAAATTTCATTTCATGGTATATGTATGAATTGTCAACACAAGAATTATACATACATATCCCTAAACACAATTGAGTCCATATATATAGATTTGCATGAAAGGCAAATGACTCAAGGGTTATACATGTATATCTTAAAGTTTGGCAATACAAACTTATACATGAAGTGAAAACTCACAATCATAAAACAAATCCAAAATGGGAATACAAGTTTAAAATGTATGAATCATCAAAACTAGACTATACTAGCACATCTAATGGGTTCAAATAAGCATTCAAGCCCAAACATATATAAATTTATTTGTGGCCCACTATATGTACAAGTATAAATCCTAGTCTTAATGAAAACTCACATCTAAACAAGTAATCTTAACAAGAAGCATCAAACACAATATAGAAGTCATCATGATAAAACTAAAACATGATTACTATGTAAATTCACATGTATTAGATTCATGATGTACATTATAGTTTAAACAAAAGTGAGAACACTAAGAATGGGTTCATACAAGCATGTGTGTCTCAAATACTATATATGTATGTCAAGGATCTAATAATCATGGCATTTACATACTAATCCATAGACAATGAAAACATGCTATAAAACATTAATATGAAAGCATGTAAAGAATAATAAGGAGTTAAGAATTATTACCAAAACCTAGAAGGCAACTCTCCTTGTCTCCAAAACATGGTGGTCATCTCCACCAAATCTTCCCTTGAAAGTGATGCATCCAATTGATTTCCTTTAAGTCCGGAACACATCCACTCCAAGGTGTCATCACTCTCACGTCATGTGAGAGCCCACACCTACATCAAAAATAATAGGAGGGGTGGTCTTTGGTACCCATACTCTTTTGGGTCCATGGGGGTTAGTACCTTCTCTAACCCAAACAAACTTCTTTGCTAAATTAGAAACATGTATTCTATCAAAACAAAATTTAGCAAGATGGCCTTTTCGGTCACAATGCGTACATGTGTACACATGAGCATACATGTGTTGATGGTGTCCGTGTGGAGCATGTGTATGCCGTGGAGGGTGAGCATGCATAAAAGTTGGAACTTGTTTCTTTCGAACCAAGGTTTCCATGCGTGTGTGGTTCATGGCACATTGGCTCATAGTGGAGCAAACAATCTACTCTCTTCTTTAACATACAAATATCATCATTGATCTTAGAAGAAAAGGTACATGCATTAGGTAGACTAGATGAAGAAGCTACACTAGCATGGCAAACATGTGCATCAATTTTATTTTGTAAAACTTCATTTTTCTTTAAACAAATTTCTAAATCCTTTGAAATAGAATCAATTTTTATTTTCAAAGAATTATTTTCTTTTACAACAAAATCAACTTTAGAAGATAAATTTTCATTTTTCTTCAAAATAGCATGGCAATCATTTTTAGTTTTTAAAAATTCATTTTCTTTTAATGCAAGTTCCAATTGAGATCTCAATGAATCCCTTTCATTATAGACCTCAACCTTCTCTTGCAAAACACAATCAAGTCTAGAATGCAAACTCTTATTTTCTTTTTCAATTTCTAGACTTTTCTTTTTCAAAATCTTATAATTTTCAATTAATTTTTCACAAACAATAGAAAGTTCTTCATTTAAAGCATGGGCATCAAAATTATCACATGAAGAACTAGAGCAATCATCACTATCTAAGTGGGGTTCCGAATGTACCTTAAGGGAGTCATTCCCTTGGACCATGAAGCATTGTGAATCGGATTTTCCACTAGATTCCTCCGGTTGGTTTGGCACTTGAAGCTCGGAGGTGGTGGTGGTTATTGTTAACTTGTTCCACACTGCAAAAGCGGAATCAAGGTTAGAAACACACATAAGATAATCTTTAGGTAATGTGCTTCTAATGGCCTCTAGGGCTTGTGCATTGGCCCCTATATGATTGCGATCACTAAGGAAGGATTCCTTGGTAATAGCAAGATAAACTTTATGACCTAGGGTTTGTAAATAAACGGTCATCCTAATCTTCCAAACATGAATGTTGGAAGGGTCATACATAGGTGGGGTCATGAAGGCCATGGTAAACTAAATGTGTGCAAACAAGCAAATGCAAACAATAGATTAGCAAGCAAATGGATCTCACTCCTAGGATGTTAAGCCTAAGTATCAGGAGCACTAGCTCTGATACCAATTGAAAAACACCTAGAGGGGGGGTGAATAGGTGTTAGTGCTAATCTAAAACTTAATGCAAAACTAAGTGCGCTAAATGCGGAAGCTACTGCAAAACTTGCACAAACTAATACAATACAACAAGTGTAGCCGAATTCCCCTTGCGAGGCTCTGGACTAACTCCTCTTGATTCCCCTTGAAATGGGTTGAGGCGCTATGTGAAGCTCTTGTTGGATGAGTATAAGTTAGGCACACACACACAAGCAATCCAAGCAATGTGCACACACAATCAAGCCAAGCAATCAAGGATATAGCAATATGGATTATGCAAGGCACAACACAAGCAAATAAATATGATATGACAAGATGAATTATGCTCAACACAAGCAAATATGATATGAATGAAGTATGATGCTTTGCACAAATGTAAAGAGAGAGAGTTTAGAGACAAGTGGATCAAACGCAAACACAATGATATGTTTCGAGGTTCGAGCACCCTTGCTCTACATCCCCGCCTACACCACCGTGTAGGATTTCCAATCCACTATACCGTCCACCGAGGACTCCCACCGAGGGAACCTTCACCGAGAAGGATTTGTACAACAATGGAGTACCTAACTCCTCTCTCAAACAACCACCTCACTGTTGGCCCAAAGGCCATTATCCCAGTTATTTGATGATAACAAAACATATTTAGTTATGTATTTAATAATTTTGTTTAAAAGGATTTCAGGTTCAGAACAAGTTTGACGACTCCACTTGAAGACTCACACGTTTGGAGTTCGCCCAAGATTTGCATTCCCAAGCTAAAAGCACAATAGGAAGATTCGGGAATAAGTTATCGAAGGAAAAGAACAAGTCAAGACTACGAAGAAAAAGAACAAGTCAAGACTACGAAGAAAACAAGATTTGTATTTTCATTTTCTTTTAGATATTTTGTCAAATCTAGATATTAGAAGTAGAGCTATGGGATTATCACACACACACACCTTTTAGTTAGGTTCATGGCTTCAAAAAGATTTTCAATCTCCATTTCTAACTTAGATTTAAAGTGAACATGTTTGGAAATAAGCTTTTTAGAAAGACAATAGTTTTGGAAAAACATTTTTATGGAAAAACAAGTTTTTATCAAAAGGATTTTTATCAAACTATTTTAACATGATAGAAGTATGACATATGCTCATACTCTATGTTTTTACAAGTTCCAAAAATTTAACCCAAGACCTAAAATCAAAAACCCAATTTCTGGTTCTGGAAGTTCTGATTTTTCAGAACTTACAGTAACCGGTCGACCGGCCCGGTCGACCGATGTGCACAAACTGTGCATGTGTATATCAGTCGACCGCCCCGGTCGACCGAGGCACATTTGTGTTCACAGGATTTTTCGGTCGACCGACCAGGTCGACCGCAGAGCCCCAACGGTCGGATTTTTGACCGTTGGCGGTCGACCGACCCGGTCGACCGACTACTGTCGATTTTCTGACAGTTCCAACAGCTATTTTTTTCTGGCTAATTCTCTTTTGGGATTTGATACCAACGATTTTGTGAGGCTGTTTTTGACCCCTATAAATAGAGGGTCACCTCATATTGATAAGACAACTATTGCAAAATAATTCCAAAAGATTTCACAAGAGCTTTACAAAGAATTTCAATTCCTTTCTTTTACAAAAGATTTTTCAAAGCCTAAATTCCCAACACCCAACTTGTAGCCTATTCCTCTACCTTCTCTCTAGTTTTTGCACACCACGATCCCAAGCTCTACATCTATATCATTGGTTCTAGGATTGTGCAAGTGAGCTATTTTGATCAAGTGTGATCACCTTTCTTATTGAGTGAAGTTGTAGAGGCATCGGCCTCAAGGGAGCTAGTGAGCTTCGGGTGGTGTTGCGGCATCACAAGTGTAGGGACAAGTGTGTCCTTGTATTGGCGATCCGGCGGGATCAACGATAGTAGTGCAAATCCTTCAAGTGTGAAGGCGGGGACGTAGAGCGTGGCTCGAACCTCGGAAACACATCCTTGCGTTTGCGTTTGCTCGAATTTTCTCTCAACTCCACTCCTTTTAATTCTTTCACCTTTATTGTTCTATTTATTGCAAGTCTATATTTGTGCTATTTGTGTGTTAAATTTTAAATTCCGCATTATTGCCATAATTCATATAGCCATCACCTATTCACCCCCCCTCTAGGTGATTTCAATTGGTATCAGAGCCTAACCCTACAACTTAGGTCTAACCACCTTAGGGAGATCCATATTTGGCTATAGACATTTTTGTTGCATTTATATTTGCTTGTGCATTCATGGCATCCATGGACTTCTCTAGCATTAAATCCCCACCCAAATTTGATGGCTTGAACTTTCCCATTTGGAAAGTCAAGATGAACTTATTTTGAAATCCTTAGGTGTTAGGGTAGCTAGGGCCATAACCAAAGATTTCATAGAACCTACAACCGATGTGAGCACATGGTCCGAGGATACTTCCAAAGACTATGAGGCTAATGCTAGGGCACAATATGCATTGACCCAAGCATTAAATGAGGATGACCTTGCACGCATAATTAATTGTAAATCCGCATTTGAGGTTTGGAACATTCTTATTGTGACTCATGAGGGAACGTCACAAGTCAAAAGAGCTAAGGTTGACTTGCTACGTTCTCAATATGAGAATTTTTATATGTTTGATAATGAGAGCATTGATGATATGCTCACCCGTTTTACAAAAATAACTAATGCTCTTTCTTCCTTAGGCGACAAGATTGATAATGATCAAAAGATAAGGAAGGTGATTAGAGCTCTTCCCAAAGCTTGGGAAGTCAAGGCGACCACACTCAAGGAGCTCAACGACAAAGAGGAGATGGACTTCTCCGGCTTCATCGGAAATCTCAAGACACATGAGATGGAGATGAAAGTTAGAGAAGAGAGGGAGGCACCAAAGAAGAAGACGATTGCCTTCAAAGCCACTCCTACTACCATTGAGGAAGACGACTCATCGGAAGATTGCGATGAGGATTTCGCCATGCTCATCCGGAAGGTGGGCAAGATGTTCTACAAGAAGGGAAGACAAAGTAACTTCCGAAGAGGGAAACCTCAAGGAAGATTCGAGAAGAAAAGAGAGGAGCCCGGCCCTTGCTTTCATTGCAAGAAGATCGGTCACCTCATAGCCGATTGCCCCGCTCTACAAGCAACCACATCCAAGAATGGGCAAAGAAAGAAAAAGGCTATGGTAGCGACATGGGATGATTCGGAGTCGGAATCCGAAGAGGAGCACGACGCCGCCAACATGTGCTTCATGGCACAAGGAGAGGACACTCCTAAGGTAACTTTCGAAAACTCTCTTGATGATGATGATCTCACTATGGATGAACTTGCTCATTTCTTCGAAGAGTTACAACATAGGTATGAGATTTCACAAGCTCATAATAAAAAGTTGAAAAAGGAAAATGAACTTTTGAAGAACAAATTTGAAGTAGTTGTTAATGAGAAAAATGTTTTATCTAGTGCTTTTGATAAATTAAAAATTGATTTTGATAAATATAAACTTGCTAATAAAGGTAAAACCCCCATGGTTTCTATTGATAAAAAGGATTTTGTAGAGATCCAAAAACGTGTTGATGTTTTGGACTCCACTCTAAAAAGCCATGCATTTGATTTGAAAAAGATTGCATCTAGGTTTCCTAAGGGAGTACCCCAAGGGAAACATGCACATCATACACATGCACGGAAACATGCACACACACATACGCATGCATTTATGTATGGTAGTGGTAGAATTTATGTTTGCACACATTGTGGCCGCAAAGGCCATTTAGAAAAGTTTTGTTTTGCTAAACATAATGTAAACAATAAATATATTTGGGTTCGCCCCGGAACTAACCCTAAAGGACCCACAAAGATTTGGGTACCAAAAGATCCTCCAAATTTAAATGACACAGGTGGATCTACTTCCTCCAAGACTTAGGGGGAGTCGGTGCCCGGATGGTAGGTGCAACAAGGCTTAAAGATCATATCATGTTTGCATCGCTATCGTGGAGGCACCTATTTTGGAGATTGCCCTTCAATTGGTAACATCTCCATTTAAAAGTTTTTTTGATTTTTTAGTCATGTATACATATGTATAGAATTGATAGTTTGCTTTTGTACTCTATTGATATATGCTTGTATAGAACTACTTTTCTATCATATTGTATATGTGCCTTGTGTTAACTTCTATATCTTTTGTTTCATGCCTTGTTTATTGTATGTCCACTTGTATAGTTTATTATTTGTGATTATATACTTGTATACATATACACATTATTTTCATAAATAAAAATAAACATTTGTAAAATTTCCTATTTAAGCAAATACCTTAAAGATGGCAATTGCGCACCTCAACTCATTTAAGAGGAATCAAGAGGATGAAGTTCAGAACCCGTCACTGGGTATTCGGCTTCAACATCTTTAAAATCTTTGTTTAAATATGAAAACAAAATTAAAAAGGGATTGCATGAATTTTGATATTTTAATGACTTAATGAAGATTTAAAACCTGTTGGTGTATTCCTATATGTTTAATATGTCATACCTATTTTGACTACAAAATTATTTAAATTTTTTTTTTTCTAGGCCAGAGGCTGTTAACAGATTTTAGGCAAAGCCGGTCGACCGACCTCTAAAGCCCCGGTCGACCGACTCTGCCTGAGAAGAAAATTTTTTTTTCTTTTCTGTTAACGGTCGACCGACTATATGTCCCGGTCGACCGCTCAAGTCTGCAGAGCTCTCGGGTTGTTTCGGTCGACCGGACCGGTCGACCGATCGTCGAATTCTGACCTAAAATTGGTATTTATTTGACTTTTCTCTCTCACTCTCTCACTTTTCTCAGCGCGAACCGGAGACCCATTTTCCCTTAAAAATTTCTATCTCCCTAATCCTTCATCTGATCTCAAATCCCTTATAAACCCACTTCAAATTCCTTCTTCTAGTGCCAGATCTTCAGTTTCAAGTCAATCCAACCGCCAGATTTGAAGAAAATCGGATTTTTCTGTCTAGGGTTTCAGTTCTTCACCTCAAGGTAAAAATTTGATTTTTCTTGTGGTTCTTCACTTCTAGCTTTGTAATCTTCCTTCTATTGTCAATACATTAGGTTACTTAGCTATCTAGATCGTGCCCTAACTTGTTTATACCTAAAAATCCACCTTTTACTCATCATGCCGAAACGAACTCGAACTGAGAAAGGGAAGGCTGTTGCTCAACCTTCATCTCAGGCTCCTAGACCCGTTCGGCTCTTCCTAAATGATCTTGCTGCTGATCGGTACTCCCATCTTTTCACGAGGAACATTAACTCGGGAGATTTGTTGTTATTCAAGATTTCAAACTTTTGAATATTCCTCACATCCTGCAGACAAACAATTTAGTTGAATTTTTGACCATCAAAGAGCAAGTTTACACATCTCTTGTTCCTTATTTTTATGCAAATTTCAAATTTGATGGTAATCGTATCACCTCTAGAGTTTTAGGTAGGGACATCGACCTTTCTATCGGTCGGTTTGCTAGAATTCTGCATCTCTCCACTGGTGGAGCGGATGTGTATACCCATGACCTGCATGATTTTGAATTTCCGGAGGGTGAGTCTTCGCTCACCGCATCCACTCTAATCCACGGGAATGACAACCCCGGCTTGGTTAGAAATGAGGTTGTGAGTAGGTACACTCTCCAATCCTAAGTCCTGGCCAAAATATTTTCTTCAACATTGTCCCCAAACATGGTGAGTATAGCCACGCTAGGGGTTCCGTACCATTGATTATCTATTGCCTTCTTCGAGGCATTAAGATAAACTTTCCTCGAGTCTTAGCTTCTCACATGGCTTCAGATCAGATTCGTACTGCGGGTAGGAGCTTGCCCTACGGCATGCTAATTACCCATCTTCTTAGGGCTCTTAATTTTGATCTATCTGCTGAAAGTCCCTCTAATCCCTTGACCAACATCAACGGAGTTGTCCTGAAGATGATGGAAGCCCAGCTGCGTAGACACGCTCCTGTGCAACCACCTATTCCTCCTGCTGGTCCTGGCTCATCTTCTGCACCAGGATCTTCTTCCTCTTCAGCCCCTGTGTTTCCTCCTGAGTTTCAGGCTCTTATCTCTTCGGAGGTCCGCTCTCAGATCGAGGCACACCAGGCCTGGGTCGAGCAGCGCGACGCAGCTCTTCGTGCGGAGATGGATGCTCGTTCCATTCAGGATGCTGCTTTTCGGGCGGAGATCCGAAACGACATGTCCTATTTTGCTGACTCCATGAGATTCATGGACGTTCAATTTCAGGCTCTTTTCACAAAATTTGACATGCTCGTTCCTGACCGTACTCCGATTGCTTGTCGACTCCCATCCACCGGTCCTCCATTCCCTCCCAGAGCTCGTTCTTCTGTTCCACCACCGCGGACCAGAGTAGATGGCATGGATCCAGAGGAGGTTGCTTCTTCCTCAGGGGAAGAAGATGGTGGTGACAAGAAGATGGCTGAGGGCTCTGCTGCACAGAGCTCATCTGAGCATGCTGACGACGAGGAGGACGACGATGATGACGATGCTGGAGATGCTGGTGATGCTGCTGAGTGACCTCCCCTTGTTTGATGATGTCAAAAAGGGGGAGAGTTATTTGGGGAGAGTTATCTTGAGAGAGATATTTTGTGATGTAGTACTTTATTTGTGTTTGGACATGTAGTATTTGTGTTTGGACATGTAGTATTTACTTTTATTTTGCTTTGGACATGTATTTTTAGTATGTGTTGTGGACATGGACATGGTTATTTACTTTATGCGTATCTTTTGTTTTTGTGTATCTCTTATTTATGTCATGTATGAACTCATTTCTTTCATCTACTCTATAACATGAGTATTTGGTATCATTTGTTGGCATGGAAATATGGTGTTTATCATTTATCATACTCAGGCATATGACTTTCTATATATGCATGTGTTGAGGGGGAGCTTCATTTGAAGTCTCTACCCAAAATATTTTGTGATAACTACATATGTTTTGCCATCATCAAAAAGGGGGAGATTGTTGGCCCAAAGGCCATTATCCCAGTTATTTTGATGATAACAAAACATATTTAGTTATGTATTTAATAATTTTGTTTAAAAGGATTTCAGGTTCAGAACAAGTTTGACGACTCCACTTGAAGACTCACATGTTTGGAGTTCGCCCAAGATTTGCATTCCCAAGCTAAAAGCACAATAGGAAGATTCGGGAATAAGTTATCGAAGGAAAAGAACAAGTCAAGACTACGAAGAAAAAGAACAAGTCAAGACTACGAAGAAAACAAGATTTGTATTTTCATTTTCTTTTTAGATATTTTGTCAAAGCTAGATATTAGAAGTAGAGCTATGGGATTATCACACACACACACCTTTTAGTTAGGTTCATGGCTTCAAAAGATTTTCAATCTCCATTTCTAACTTAGATTTAAAGTGAACATGTTTGGAAATAAGCTTTTTAGAAAGACAATAGTTTTGGAAAAACATTTTTATGGAAAAACAAGTTTTTATCAAAAGGATTTTTATCAAACTATTTTAACATGATAGAAGTATGACATATGCTCATACTCTATGTTTTTACAAGTTTCAAAAATTTAACCCAAGACCTAAAACCAAAAACCCAATTTCTGGTTCTGGAAGTTCTGATTTTTCAGAACTTACAGTAACCGGTCGACCGGCCCGGTCGACCGATGTGCACAAACTGTGCATGTGTATATCAGTCGACCGCCCCGGTCGACCGAGGCACATTTGTGTTCACAGGATTTTTCGGTCGACCGACCAGGTCGACCGCAGAGCCCCAACGGTCGGATTTTTGACCGTTGGCGGTCGACCGACCCGGTCGACCGACTACTGTCAGATTTTCTGACAGTTCCAACAGCTATTTTTTTCTGGCTAATTCTCTTTTGGGATTTGATACCAACGATTTTGTGAGGCTGTTTTTGACCCCTATAAATAGAGGGTCACCTCATATTGATAAGACAACTATTGCAAAATTCCAAAAGATTTCACAAGAGCTTTACAAAGAATTTCAATTCCTTTCTTTTACAAAAGATTTTTCAAAGCCTAAATTCCCAACACCCAACTTGTAGCCTATTCCTCTACCTTCTCTCTAGTTTTTGCACACCACGATCCCAAGCTCTACATCTATATCATTGGTTCTAGGATTGTGCAAGTGAGCTATTTTGATCAAGTGTGATCACCTTTCTTATTGAGTGAAGTTGTAGAGGCATCGGCCTCAAGGGAGCTAGTGAGCTTCGGGTGGTGTTGCGGCATCACAAGTGTAGGGACAAGTGTGTCCTTGTATTGGCGATCCGGTAGGATCAACGATAGTAGTGCAAATCCTTCAAGTGTGAAGGCGGGGACGTAGAGCGTGGCTCGAACCTCGGAAACACATCCTTGCGTTTGCGTTTGCTCGAATTTTCTCTCAACTCTACTCCTTTTAATTCTTGCACCTTTATTGTTCTATTTATTGCAAGTCTATATTTGTGCTATTTGTGTGTTAAATTTTAAATTCCGCATTATTGCCATAATTCATATAGCCATCACCTATTCACCCCTCCTCTAGGTGATTTCACTCACAACCGAGGGGTAGGCCGATAGTCAAATACAACAACAACAACAACCAACACCTCTACCGAAGAGGGTTTACAACCAAACTCAATCACCTCACACTTGAGGGATACACACCAATCACCCGATCACCTCTACCGAAGAGGGATACAACAAGAATAAGGGTGTACAACTTAGAGGTTACAACAACAACCTCAAAACTCTCTCTTTCTTTTCTCTTTTCTTTTCCACAAAAACAAGATCCTAAATAGATTAGGATAGGTGATAGCTCAAGTGTGGAAACTAGGTGTTTTTGGAAACAAGCAACAAGAAAAACTACTTGGGAAATCTCTTGTATATGATAGAAATTAAAGATCAAATCAATATCCCAAAACCCTAGTTTTCTTTGATTTTCCAAAAACCCAAAAACAATAAAGATGAAATCTTTTTAGCACAAAAACTATTTTGAAAACTTGTTTAAACACTAGAGAAGCACTGAAATTTTTCTTCTTGAAAACCCTAGCCAAAAACCCAAAGAGATGGGGTTTACATAGGCCCAAAACAAAACTAGCCGTTAGAGCTGAGCTGGCAGCTCTGACAGGCAACGGTCGACCGGCACGGTCGACCGCCAACGGTCAGAAATATGACCGTTGGGCAACTGCGGTCGACCGGCCCGGTCGACCCAGAAAAACAGAGAGCAGAGCTCTCATCCCGGTCGACCGTCCCGGTCGACCGTTTTTGTGTCTGCCCAGACGTGCACATCTGTGCACGTCGGTCGACCCGACGGGTCGACCGGCTCTTGGTGCGGTCGACCGTCCTGGTCGACCGACCAGCCTGTCAGCACAAAAAATAAGTCAAAAAATTTGGGAAAAATATTTTTCTAAAAATCTTTTAACACTTTTAAAAAATCCACAAAATTTGTTTTATCATTTTAAATTGAAACTCAAACAAGTGATGAAAATTTCAAGACAATATATCAACATATCAATTCATTTTTGTGTCTTGCAAATTTTATCAAAACCAAAATCGGTATTTTGTCAAACTTGATTTTTTCAAAACATGAATAGGATAGTCAAAATAAGTTTGTCTAGCAAGTTTAAAGCATGTATGTATATCTAGAACATATCTAATATACATAGAAATAAAGTAAACTTGTTTTGATCTACTATTCATGAAAACCAAATCCAAAACATAAAAACGTGTGTGTTTGTGCACTTGAGCATATCAACTATACTAAGCTTTACAAATAGATCTAAACACACTATCTAAACTATGGATACCTAAGTCTTCTTGACGATCTTCATCTTCAAGTAGACTTGCTCCAAAACTCCATCCATGGGCTAGGCAATGTGTGATCTTGAAGCTTTGGCCCTGGAATCATCATGAAAAGCTTCTAAACACCTTGTTGAAGCTAATCACCAACTAATATCTTGGTTAATGATCTGAAACTTAAACAACACAAGATTATTAGTAAACATAACTACATGAGTTAATCATCATCAAAACTAGAGTGGAAGGCCTTTGGGCCAACAGGGGGAGCTTCACATCTCCTCTTATGCATTACAGATTATGTGTTATGTGAATTAGGGCTTGTCATCCCTTCTTCATGTAATGCATATATGTAGGGAAGCTAACTTAGCGTCTTCCTCTTCATGAATGTATATCTCATATAACCTTTTATTTATTTGAGTTTACCCCTTTATTGATTCTTTGTTTCGGACAAAAAGGGAGAGAAGAATTTGTTTTGGTTTTGTTTTACTTTAACCCCTTTGTTGATGATTGACAAAAAAGGGGAGAAGTATTTTAGTATATATGCATGTTTTCCTTACTTTATTCATAAAGGGGGAGAAGTATTTATGTTTATGCATATATGTTTTGTGTTGCAAATAGGAGAAAAAGAATTTGATGTGTTTCATGCTTGTTTATGCATGTTTATCTTCATATATTTGCATACATGTTTATGAGCATTCATTGCATAATTATTTGTTTATTGCTATGCATGAGTTAAGGGGGAGCTTCCTTGAAGCTTTACTTTAATCCATGCATATATAACTTCATGAGTTTTGTCATCATCAAAAAGGGGGAGATTGTTGGCCCAAAGGCCCATCACTCTAGTTTTGATGATGATCAACTCATGTAGTTATAGTACTAATGATTTTGTGTTTATTTAGTCTCAGATTCATGATAAAGATCTTAGTAGGTGTGTAGCTTCAACAAAGGATTTAAAGTCAAGTTTTGGAGCTAACACGGTTTGATTCAAGAGCTTGTGCATCAAGACCATATCAAGTACTCAAGAGGAGTCGAGCTCGTTGGATCGTGTTTGGACCAAGTCAAGAAGATGAGAAGACTTCAAGTGAAGACTTCAAGAAGATGAAGACTTGTGTCTAGGTTTGTTTTTATAAGATTTTATTTTTAGATAAAATGTAAAGGATAGAATAGTTGGTGGATTGCTCAAGTATATCTATATGCACACACACTCTTGATTTAAATGAGTTTCCATAAAAGAGTTTTCTTTTTGAAAAATACCGGTTTGGTTTTTGGTATTCTAGTTTACATGTTTTAACCAAAACCATATTTAGAGCTTAATGTTAAAAACATAGATATTTCACCATGTTTGTATAGTGGATCATATCCATACACTCTATGCTTTAAATGAGTTTGAATATCATGTTTTTTTTTGTATTTGGAGAAGTTTGAAAAAATAAGTTTTGGAAAAACCAATTTTGGAAAATACAGTTTTCGTTTTTAGTCAAAATTTTCAACTTACAAAAATAGTCCAAATTATTTGTAACATGTCTTGATTTTGTGCAAGCATGTTTGTTTATCAAAGTATATTGGTAAAACTATTTTTGTAGATTTTTCATGATTTTATGGGATTTTATTTGAGCCAAAATGACCAAGTTTTCTTTCCCAGAAATCCCTGACCTGGCTTCAGCCGGTCGACCGGGACGGTCGACCGTAGCCTGAAGTCGGTCGACCGTCTCGGTCGACCGACGTGCACAGCGTGCACGCCAGTATCTGGCTGGAGGGCCGGTCGACTGGAACGATCGACCGTCCAGAGAGCTTTGCTCTCTAGAAATCCTCGGTCGACCGGGACGGTCGACCGGCAGAGAATCTGCTCTCTGTTCCAGAGGTTCGGTCGACCGAGCCGGTCGACCGCTGCCCCAACGGTCAGAAATCTGACCGTTGGCGGCTGATCGTCAGCTCTGTCTGGCCCATAACGGCTAGTTTTTGGAGCTCTATATAAATTGGGCCATTTGGGGGCTGTTTTCTCTAAGATTTTAAGTGGATTTTTACAACAGTTTTTCCTACTCTTTTAAGAGGTTTTCTCCACAAAATTGAGAGCAAATATTTCCTATCAAAAGGGGAGTTTTATCAAGAGTGTTTAAAAGTGATTTTCTTGAGTTTTCCTCCACCATTTCAATCCTTGTTTTTCTCACACAACACTTGAGATATCCATTGCTATATCTACCTATCGGAGGATTTGTTGTGAGAGGATTTTAGGTGATCAAGAGTTGTGATCACTAAAGTTCTATTTTGTACTTTGAGGAGGCGGACTTGCGGGTTCGCGGTGTTTCGGGTTCTAGTGAGGACTCGGTGTTTGAGGTGCGGCCTCGGCGAGCTTGTGGGCTTGCGGTGTGTACGGGACTAGAGAGTCCAAGAGTTCTAGTGGAACTCCTTGTAGGTGTTGCGGCACCGAGTGATCCGGTGGGATCGATTATAGTGGAAATCCTTCAAGTGTGAAGGTGGAGATGTAGAGCAAGTGTGCTCGAACCTCGAAACAAATCCCTTGTATTTGCGATTGCTCACTCTCTCTCTCTCTATCTCTTGTTTATATCTTGCATACTATTATTGTGTTTATCTTTATATGCTTGATATTCATTGTGTGCTTTATTGTATATGCTTGGGGTTTGTTTGTTAACACTTGTATTCAACCAAGAGAGTCAATGCGGCACCTCAACTCTTATTTAGAGGAATCTTGAGGAGTTTGTCCAGAGCCCTTCACGGGAAATTCGGCAACACTCTTGTGTTATACGTGGTGTTTAGTGTAGAAGTTTAGTTTAGGTCATATAAGTTTTAATTCCGCATTTAGTGACCATTAGATTAGCCATCACCTATTCACCCCCCCTCTAGGTGATTTACACTAGCGCCTTCTCTTTTATGAACACTTCCTCTTGCGCCATTAGCCTTATTAACACCATAAACCTAGGAAACCTTGCAATAGCTAAGCAATGGCCATCATAAATGGTACTAACCTGAAACTCATCTTAAACAAACTTATTAATACCATATAGCTTTTATGTGTTTTGTTATCATCAAAACTTAAATAAATGGAGAGTGTAACCTTTTGGGCCAACAATCTCCCCCTTTTTTATGATGACAAAACATATAAGCTATATCAAAAAGATATAAAGAGAGAGGTAAAACTTTCCCTCAAATGATGAGTATTCCAAAAAGATATAAAGAGAGAGGGAGAGGTAAAACTCCCCCTCAAATGATGAGTATTCATAACAATAAAACAATAAAACACATTAATAAAACAAAGGCATTAATAATAAAAACATAAACATCAAACACCAAACATATTTCTCCCCCTTTTTGTCATACATCAAAAAGGGATAAATTAATAAGAAAAGCATTCTTATTCAATAACACAAACATTAAGTTCACCACATATAAAAAGAAATCTATTATAATTAAGTGGTTTAGTGAAAATATCGGCAAGTTACAAATCCGAAGAAACATAATCAATCTCAATATCACCTTTCTCAAAATGATCTCTAAGAAAGTGATATCTAATCTCAATGTGCTTGGTCTAACTATGTTGATTTGCATTCTTAGTCATATGAATAGTACTAGTATTATCACAAAAATATTTTTATATGGTCATAATGTAAATCATAATTAAGGAGAGTATGTTTCATCCAAAGGACTTGTGCACAATAAGCCCCCGCCGCAACATACTCCGCCTCGGCGGTTGAGAGGGCTACCGAATTTTGTTTCCTAGAGGACCATGAAACAAGACAATTACCAAGGAATTGACATGTTCCATTAGTACTCTTTCTATCCACTCTACAACCCGCATAGTCGGCATCCGAAAAACTCGTCATTGAAAAATCTCCGGTTTTCGGATACCAAAGACCCATTCCAATAGTGCCCTTAATATAACGAATGATGCGTTTTACCGCAATAAGATGAGACTCTTTAGGACATGAATGGAATCTAGCACAAAGACACACACTAAACATGATATCCGGCTTACTAGCCGTTAAATACAACAAACTACCAATCATGCTTCTATATAACTTAATATCAACACACTTACCTTAGTCATCCTTATCAAGCTTGGTGGTAGTTGCCATGGGAGTGTTGCAAATTTTTGAACCTTCAAGTCCAAATTTCTTTATGAGTTCCTTGGAGTACTTGACTTGACAAATGAAAATCCCATCACGCATTTGCTTGATTTGGAGTCCAAGAAAGAAATTTAATTCACCCATTAGTGACATCTCAAATTCACGTTGCATACACTATTCAAACTCCTTGCAAAGAAACTCATTAGTAGAACCAAAAATTATATCATTCACATATATTTGCACTATAAGAATGTCACTATCAACATGCTTAGTAAATAATGTTGTGTCTACTTTACCTTTAACAAAATCATTGGAAAGAAGAAAACTAGAAAGCCTTTCATACCAAGCTCTAGGAGCTTGCTTTAAACCATACAAAGCTTTATCAAGTTTAAAAACAAAATTAGGATGAACAAGATCTACAAAACAGGGAGGTTGTTCAACATAAACTTCCTCATTGATAAAACCATTTAAAAATGCACTTTTTACATCCATTTGAAAAAGTTTAAAATTTTGAAAAGATGCATAAGCTAGTGTAATCCGTATGGCTTCAAGCCGTGCTACGGGTGCAAAGGTCTCCTCAAAATCGATTCCTTCAACTTGAGTGTAACCTTGGGCCACTAACCTAGCCTTATTTCTAATAACATTTCCTGACTCATCCATCTTATTCCTAAAAATCCACTTAGTATCAATTATTGGTCTATCGTGGGGTCTAGGAACAAGGTGCCAAACTTGGTTGCGCTCAAATTAATTGAGCTCTTCTTGCATAGCTAGCAACCAATATGAGTCACCCTCGGCTTCGAGGGTGTTTTTGGGTTCAAAACGAGAAATGAATGCAAAATTACCACATAATTCATGGAGTTTGGAGCGAGTTGTTACCCCTTTAGATACACACCTAAGATGAGATCCTTGGGATGATTTGTAGCGAATCTCCAATCTTTAGGAAGTGGTTGAGAGTTTTCCACTTCATCCTTTTGAACTTCACAAATGGGTTCTTGCTTTTCTTCTTGAATGGGTGAGTCCTTCAAGGATATTCTCTCCATGTCCTCCCCTAAAGAGTCAATCTCTACAACATTCTCAACAATAATATTAGATTCTTCAAATTTACCATGCATGGATTCTTCAATAGTAAGAGTGGATTTATTAAATACTCTATAAGCTTTGCTAGTACTAGAATATCCAACAAATATAGTTTCATAGGCCTTAGCATCAAATTTACCCAAATTATCTTTAGTATTCAAACAAAACACTTGCATCCAAAAACTTTAAAATATGAAACATTAGGTTTTCTTAAATTATAAATTTCAAAGGATGTTTTGAAAGTATTTTTACACAAATAAATACGGTTTGATATGTAGCATGCGGTGTTTACAGCCTCGTCCCATAAATATTGAGGGAGGCCATATTCACTTATCATAGTCCTAGCCATTTCTTGAAGAGTTCTATTCTTCCTTTCTATTGCTCCATTTTGTTGTGGAGTTCTAGGACATGACATTTCATGCTTAATTCCCTTTTCATCACAATAAGTCATGAAGAGTTGGTTAACAAACTCACCACCTCTATCACTTCTTATTTTCAAAATCGAAAACCCTTTTTCTTTTTCAACCCTTTTTCGAAAAGTCTTAAAATGCGAAAAAGTTTGATCTTTATGTTCTAAAAAGAAAACCCAAGTAAACCGGGAAAAATCATCAACTAAAACAAAAACATATCTACTTCCATTTAAGCTTTTAGTTTTAGTTGGTCCAAAAAGATCCATGTGAATTAATTCTAATGGCTTAGTTGACATGATATCCTTGATTGGTTTGAAGGAAGACTTAGTTTGTTTCCCAAGTTGGCACGCACCACAAATGCGGTCTTTTTTAAACTTCAAGTAAGGAATACCCTTCACCAATTCCTTAGAATTAATTCTAGCAAGATGATCAAAAGATGCATGTCCTAATCTTCTATGCCAAAGCCATGAATCTCATCAAATGGATTCAAGTATTTAGTAGAACAATCTAAATTAAGCATGTCAATGATATAGACATTATTATCACAAAAATCGGTGAGAATACAATCATTGGTTTTACAATCAAAATTTTGCAAGAAGAATCATCAAACACAACTTCAAGACCACGATCACAAAGTTGACTTATACTAAGCAAGTTATGTTTAAGTCCATCAACAAGAACAACATTTTCTATTAAAGGAGATGCACCAATTTGAATGTTACCTATACCGATGATGATGTCTTTGGAGTCATCTCCGATGCCACCTTCAACGTACCTTGATGGGGTTGTGAAGTTGTTGATATCCCATGTCATATGTCTTGAACAACCACTATCAAGGTGCCACCGCTCCTTATGTCTTGGAGCCTTGGTGTGTACCTACATCAAATAATTTAGGACTTGATTTTGGTACCCATATTTTCTTGGGTCCTAAAGAGTTAGTGTCATGAATCCACACAAGATTATTTGTCCTATTTATTTGACATAGCAAAATTTAGCTAAATGGCCATTCCGACCACAATAAGTACATCTATAAACTCTTCCATATTTAAATGCATAATGAGTGTGTGGCTTTCAAACGTGTGAATTTTGAGCAAGAGTAGTTTTAACATGAGTGTTATGTGAAGTGTTGACATGATGAGCATGAGAATTTTTAGCATGGGTTGTTTTATCATTCTTAGCATGTGGAGTGTGCTTCTTTGAAAACATTTCCTCTAATTTATTAGTATTAAAAGCACATTCTTTTAAAACATTTTTAAAATCATTGATTTTTGTTTTTAACAAAGATAATTCATTTTCATCAACTTTTAAAAATTTAGCTTTACAAGCAACTTTATAAGCATCAAACTCTCTTTTCGTTGTAATAAGATTAGAAGAAAGTTCTTCCTTTTCTTTTGAAATAATTGAAAGTTGATTTTTAAGCATCTCAATTTCCTTTTTCAATTTTGAGCACTCTATCTTTTTATCATCATAACTTTCTGACAGTTCAACAAAAGCATGATCTAGCATTTCTCTACTTATTTCATTTTCAATATCAAGTGGTTGAGAAGTTACCTTGGGTGTGTTTGCCATGAAACACATATTTACCGTGTCGACCTTATCTTCGGATTCACTTTCTGAATCCCAAGTAGCTTTGTATACCTTCTTTTCAACCGGCCTCTTTTGCTTCAAGGAGGAGATCATCTTTTTCTTTAAATCGGGGCAATCAGCCATAATGTACCGGGTTTCCGACAGTTGTAGCATATGATCCTTTTCTCCTCCTTCCCTTCCATTTGTCTTCTATAATTGAGCTTATTCCTTCGGTATATTCTCTTTGCATTTCTTACAAAGAGAGATAGCTCTTCATCATCTTCTTCATCTTCTTTGTCATCGTAGTTGGAAGAGGAAGACTTGAAAGGTATGGACTTCTTCTTTTGAGGTACCGCTTCTTCTCTTGCCTTCTTCTCCATCTCATGAGTCTTAAGGTTTCCAATAAGACTTATGAGATCCATCTCATCTTTGTCATTCAATTCTTTTAAGGTGGTAGCCTTGATCTCCCATGATGAAGGAAGAGCTCGAATCACTTTGCGCACCTTTTGGTCGTTACTTATATCATCACCTAGAGAAGAAAGAGCATTAGTAATCTTAGTAAACTTGGTAATCATAGTATCAATAGACTCATCTTCAAGCATTTTAAAACTTTCATATTGGGAACGCAAGAGATCTACTTTAGCTCTCTTGACATGTGATGTCCCCTCATGAGTGACCAATAAGTGTTGCCAAATCTCATAGGCGGATTTGCAATGTATAACCCGTGTTAGATCATCCTCATTCAAGGCGGTGAGAAGGGATTTTGAGCCTTAGAATTAGCCTCATATTCCTTGTAGGTAAATTTGAACCATGTGTTTTCCTCACTATCGGGTCTACTATGAGGCTTGGTCAAGGATTTAGCAACTAAACTACCTAGAGATTGTAGAAAATAGTCATCCTAACTTTTCAAATAGGGAAGTTGAGTCCATCAAATTTAGGAGGGGTCTTAATGTTGTCGGCCATCTTTACTAGTGTATGAATGAAAGTATGCAAATAGTGATTAGCAAATTTTAGGACCTCTATAAGGATGTGAAGCCAAAAACTAGAGTCCTAGCTCTGATACCAATTGAAATCACCTAAAGGGGGGTGAATAGATGATAATGCTAATCAATGCACAAATAAAATGTTGTGATGCAACGATCACCCAAAACAAGACTAGAAGCCGAATACCCCGTGAAGGGATCTGAACTCCTTCCTCGTGATTCCTCTAGATAAGAGTTTGAGGTGCGTATTGCAATCTTGTTGTATGAGTATTGATCGACAATATAGCTATGAATATAAAGCAAGTGAATGTAGCAATGAATATAAAGCAAGAAATTAAAGCAAGTAAACCAATCGCAAGCACAGAGAATTTTTCCGAGGTTCGAGCACCCAGCTCTACGTCCCCGCCTTCACCCAGAAGGATTTCTAACCACTATAACTTTCACAAAGGATTACAATCACACGGAGTACCCAACTCCTCAATCACAAATACAAGTATCTCTTGGTGATCAAAAGACCACAAACCCTCTTTTGAAAAAATCTTTTTCCCTTACAAAAACCCTATAGAACAATGTATAGGATTGAAGCTCAAGTATTGTAAGTGAAAATGAAAATGAATTTGAAGAGAGTTTTGAATCAAAAACTTCAGAAAAGAGAGATTTTTCAGCACAAAAACAGAGAACAAAAACTTCTTTTGAGAGCTTTAAACTTGAATATTTTTTCAAATGCTTGTTATGAAAACCTTAACCCTAGTCAACCCTATTTATAGGATAGAGTTAGGGATTAAAGAGTAAACTAATACAATAAGTAATTAGGAAATATTTGACCCAAAAATCAGCCCCTAAACTCGTTTAGAGACAAAACAAACAATTAAAAACGTGTTAAAAAATATAGCCGTTAAGGCTGAAATACAGCCTCGGTCGACCGGCCGGTCGACCGGGTTTTCAAAAAATTTAGCCGTTGCCGGCCCACGATCGACCGCCCGGTCGACCGAAACAAACAGAGAGTTGATGTCTTTCAGTCGGCCGAAGGTCGGTCGACCGAAATGGGGCCCGGTCGACAGGTAAACGTGAACACATGCACGCACCCAACGGTCAGAAGTCCGGTCGACCGGTCGATTGACCGATCTGACCTGAAACAGAGCCGGTCAACCGCTCAGTCGACCGCAACAGGCCAAAAACTGATTTTTGAAATTTTTTTGAAGAGATCGTGATAGTTTTCAAAATAGTTTTGATCAAGACTAGGTATTACTATCAAAATGGAGTTTGTAAGTAATAAACTATGTTTAAAAATATTTTGTATATATATATATAGGAGAAATTTCTTTTAGATAAGACATGTGCACAAAAGCTAGTGTGTAGGAAATTTGAGCTTCAAACCTATTCACTATTCTTTAACAAACTATAAAACTAAAAACTAAACTAATGAAATCTCTGAGCCACAATGAAGTCCTGAGCAGCGCCTTCTCTTTTATGAACACTTCCTCTTGCGCCATTAGCCTTATTAACACCATAAACATAGGAAACCTTACAATAGCTAAGCAATGACCATCATAAATGGTACTAACCTGAAACTCATCTTAAACAAACTTATTAGTACCATATAGCTTCTATGTGTTTTGTTATCATCAAAACTCAAACAAATGGAGAGTGTAACCTTTTGGGTCAACACCTCACTCACCGTAATCCGAGTGTATACAACCCGAATTGCAAAACAGCATGACGATTATTATTGATTGGCACTTTATTATTATTACTTGTCTGACCCATATATCTAGGTATGTGTCTTGGTGTACATCTCAATACACATACATCCATATATAAATAAGTCGAGGTTGGTTATTAAAAGCTGATGAAGAACTGATAACTCATACTTATAGTGGTTCTCGTCCGCCTGGGACAGCCAATGGGGGCTTGAAATTCCCCTAACACGCATCTTCTGGGTGCCTAAAAGCACCCTAACACTAATCGTCAGTTTAGTATTTCCACCACTATTAGTAAGGTATCATACCAACATTCATCACTTCCTCTCATCCCCTGTGTAAGTTATCCTTTTTATAACATATTAAACATAATTATCAGATTACGGGAATGAGCAGGAACATAACAGGTCATAACAGGAGTACATAACAAACACAATGAGAGTATTTACATACAAGAGATCCAGTACTACATTCCTGTAATGTGATAATCATGAGTAGAAAGTTAAACATGACAGGTATCAGGTGTTAATATCAAGATGATAAGTGATCAGGCAGGTGGCAGGTGATAAGAGATATCAAAACAGGGGTAGGTGTTAGTATACAGAAGTCAGGTGATAACAAGCAAGTGATAGAATATCAAGTGTCAGCATGACAAGCAATACAGGAAAACAATACCGCTATGAGAGATCGGTACGAATACCGGAAAACCAAAAAGTTTCAGGAAAAATAGTATAAGCAAGATTTCAAACTCTTCATAACTATTAATAGAATCGATAAACTGGCAGGCAGGTAATTTAGCATGCAAGCAAACTTCCAAGCGGAGCAAAGCAGCGTTGGAGCGAAGCTAACGTACGACACTAAATGCTATCACGTTCGGCGTTACTGCTCGCAGCGTAACTAGACACACGTGTCGCAGCAAGCATATTAACGCCATACTATCGCACACAGCGAAGCCACGCTCACAGAGTAACTATGCTCGAATAGAGTTGGCAGTAAAGTACTGACGCTAGGTCCGTCTACCGGCGTAGCATATAGAAAGTCTAGAGGACTTTTAAAGCTCTAGAGAAGTTGAACCCGAAGGTTAGGCCTGAAGGCAAAGGGTGCCTGCAGAAGGTGTTAGTTCCAAACAATAAACATATAGAATATTGTTTATACTGTTACAAGCAGTCGTCACAGGTATATAAATGTACAATACTAGGCACTCGGTTATATACAAATACAAGGTCAGAGCCCAATGCAGAAATACGAATATAGGTACAAGTACAGCATGTAATACAAGTCGACTCAACAAAGCAGGGAAACCTAAAACGAGGCGAGGACACTCACCTAAATCTTCAAAAAAAAGCCGTGAAATCCTCGATCTCTGGAACACAGTACCAACACGAGAACGCGTTCAATAAATAAATAAAATATATATATTAGAGAAGAGAGAGTCACACGATTGGGAGAAAAAGAGAGGCGCGGGGTTGCGAGAGATGGGAAATGGAGATGCGGGAGTGGGAGACTGTGAAAGGGTGTTCCCTTGCAAAAATAATCAACAAAACAACAAAAATAACAAAGAAGATTATTTCTCTGTTAACTCAAAACAGAGAAGATAGAAAAAAGAAGGAAAGAAAGAAAGAAAGAAAGAGAAAAAGGAGAGAAGGGAGATGGTCGGCCGGCCAGTCGGGGGGTGGCATCTGTGGTGGGGAGGCGCCGATGGGGACCCTATGGCTGGCGAAGAGAAGAGGACTGATGGGAGGGTGCAACTCTAGTGTATTTAGAATTTTTAGAGTTTTGAAAACGGGGTTTCGGAAAGTGACAGAAGGGCTTGTTGGAAAGAGTATTCTGAAGAGAAGAAGATGACGCGGTGGGTGGCGGCCGAGGTGGTGTAGGTGGTGGTGGAAATGGTGGTGAAGATGGTGGTGAAGATGGGTTTCCCCGGTGAAAAGAAGAAAAGATAAAGAAGATGGTGGTATAGTGGTTGCTAGAATGGAGAAGGAGATGGAGGGGAGGATGGTGGAGTGGTGGAGATGGTGGTGGTCGGCCAAGGAGGGGTAGCTAAGGAGGTGGGTTGGCTGTGTTTTGCTGCTATTGGCTGTTGGCATGAATAAGATGAAATAATGAAAGGAGAGGGTATAAATATAAAGAGAGGTGGAGATTATTACAAGTTTGCTATCCTCTCCAAAAAAACCCCATACTGCGTCTAACCAGACCCGCGTCGGCCAATTTTGGCGCACTTTCTCAACCTCAGCCAGGGCTTGGACCCTCAACTCTTCTTTGGACAAAGCTTCTTTGCAGCAGCAAGCTACACGTCTAAAACACTTAAGTGGAGGTTGTCTTCATGATCAAATTGCTTTACATTCAGAACAGTAGATATACTTCCTCTCCTCTTGAGAACAATGGTGTCCTCGAGGTCAAAATGTAGTGGAGCATTCTGATTCCACCCGACCAATTGAGCACGAAAGGCCTCCTGCATAAGGCCGTGATCCTTCGCTTAGTAGAAGATTTTGTTCCAATGAGCATGGGTTTCTCGTTGTTGTCACTTCTTTGAACAAGACTGGTGAAGGGAGGATCCGAGATTGTACCAGTGATGTCCTCTTTCCTGTGACCTTCAAGTGTATAATTATCATTGTTGTTAATTTCTTGAACAAGATTGGTGAAGAGAGGATCTGAGACCATACTGGTGTATCGTGTCCAACATTATCCAGGTGTAAACCAATAATACTCCAGGGAGATCTAGATCTGACAAGGCCACTTATAGTCTTCATTGTACAGATCCTCCTCACTCTCTTTGATACCATCTCCGAAGAGAAACTCTGACTTCCTGAGTAGTTACCAGTCAAGCGAGCTTGTCGTTCCTTGTTTACTCCGATGAATGCAGGGGTGTCTTCCACAGGCTGAAGAGGACAATGGGGTTAGCACCGTCAATGTGGACAATCACTATTCCTCTTTGTCAGAGAACTCAAAGAATACCTGATTGAGGCTAGACCTGCACACAAAATACGATATTTCAGAACTTTTAATAAAAATGTGTAAGTGCTCAATTCTTACCGCTATAGCAAGTGGCTATGCGGGTCGTGATCCACAAGGAGGGTTTGCGATGGAAGCGTTCAAGGTTCTTTATTGAAATCTTTATGAAAACCAAACGAAAGTTCTTCTTTATTTTAAGAAATAAAAATGAAAGAAGAGTTAAAGGTTAAAGTTAAAAAGAAAACGATAGATGAAGAAGGAGGAGAATCAGAAAGCGACTATGTACAAATGAGTTAGAAAAGAAATGATGAAAGATTTGGAAGATGTGGTGATCTATACTAAAGAAATAAAAGAAGTGAAGAAAGAAGATGAAAGAAGTACTCACCTAGTTTGGTTGATGACTTACCTGGAACCCTTGCATGTTCTACCTTGCTTTGGAGGCATTCAACGCATAGGTCATAAGATCGAGCTCAGTCCCTGTTCGCATTATATCATCAAGCCTTGCAAGAATGAAGTGATACAGATCTTGAGGAGGAGAGCGTCTTCATGAAGTATCGTTGGCACTCACAAAGGCTTTTGTATACTTATACTTCTGGATTCACTTGCAAACTCATCAAAACAAAAGAGGTAAAGTAGAAAGAGGAAGAAGAAAACAAAAGTAAATACAAACATAAAACAAAAACATTTACCTTTATTACTTGCAGAAACAATGGAAGAAAGGAGGAGGGTACATCGGTGTCACTCTCAACATAAGCCTCTCTCTCTTACTTACATGAATCTTCATCTAACCTAAGCTTACATACAAATTACATAAAAAGAAAAGAAAGACCTAAACTACAAGAAATGAAAACTAGGCTAAATCCTATCTCTGCATGGTCGTCCCATTTTCAGTGCAAATACTGGCCTTTTATAGGCAAAAACCCAACGTGCAGGATCCCGGGGAGATCGAGGGAGCAAACGCTCCCCCTAACTCCCCAACCAAGCCGCGGAAACGCGGCTTTGGCTGCGTTTCCGCGGCCAGGGTGTGGCCAGGTGGCCACACCCTGTTGGTGGGTCTCCCCGGGTTCGAGTTCTGGTTTTATCTTGGGTTGGATTTGCAGTTCAGCTCCTAGATTTTGAAGAAATTGTTGGCCCAAAGGCCATTAGCCCAATATCCCGATGAATATTTTGATGATAACAAACCATATTTAGTTATGTATTTAACAATTTTGTTTAAAAGTATTTCAGGTTAAACAGGTTGATTTGACGGCTCCACTATCAAGACTCACAAGTTTGGACGCCGCTAAAGATTTGCATTTCCAAGCTAATCACATTAGAAAGCTTCGGGAACAAGATTTTGAAGAAAAGACCAAGTCAAGATCAAGACAATGAAAAAGTCCAAGATTTGTATTTTTGCTTTTCTTTTAGAATCTTTGTCAAAACCTAGATGTTAGAAGTAGAATTATGGGATTGTCACTCACACACATTTTAGTTTTGTTCATGGCTTCAAAAAGAATTTCAATTCCTATTTCCGACTTAGTTTTCAAGTTAAACTTATTTTTGGAAACTAGCTTTAGAAACTTTAAGTTTTGAAAAACGATTTTTGGAAAAACAAGTTTTTATCAAAGAGGATCTTTATCAAAATGTTTTAACATGTTAGAGTAGTGACCTATGATCATACTCCTATTTTTATAAGATCCAAAACCTCACCCAAAACACCAAAACCAAAAACCCAAGTTTCTGGTTTCTGCAGAGTCTAATTTTTCAGATCTGACAGAAGCCAGTCGACCGTCCGGGTCGACCGACGTGCACGCTGTGCATGTGTGCACGTCGGCCGACCGCTCGGGTCGACCGGGCATGTTGCAGTGCTCTCTGTTTGTTTGGGTCGACCGGGCCGGTCGACCGATGTCCCCCAACGGTCAAAAATATGACCGTTGACGGTCGACCGACCCGGTCGACCGCCAGCTGTCAGAAAGTCTGACAGACTCCCAACAGCTCTATTTTTCTGACAGATTTTGTTGGGAACTCACCCCAACGAATCTCTCCAGCCTTTTTGCCCTGTTTCTCATCCTCTATATATAGGAGGTCATTTCAACTTGATGAGATAACAATTTTGACAAGATTTGACAAGAGATTTTCATAAGTTTTCCAAGCCTTTCATTTGAGAAAAGATTTTCAAAGCCAAAATTTCCATACACCCTTTTGAAGCCTTTACCTCTACTTCACTCTAGATATTTGCACTACACAATCCCAAATTCTACATCTACATATTGGTTATAGGATTGTGCTAAGTGAGCGATTTTCGATCAAGTGTGATCATTTTCTTCTTGTGTGAAGTTGTAGAGGCATCGGCCTCAAGGCGAGCTAGTGTGCTCCGGGTGGTGTTGCGGCATCACGAGAGATAGGACAAGTGTGTCCTTGTATTGGCGATCCGGTGGGATCAACAATAGTGGAAATCCTTCAAGTGTGAAGGCGGGGACGTAGAGCGTGGCTCGAACCTCGGAAACATATACTTGTGTTTGCGTTTGCTCGAATTTTCTCTAAACTCAAACTCCTTTATTTCTTGCAATACTTATTGTGTTTATTATTGCTAGTTCTTTAATTTGAGCATTTTGTTAGTAGAATTTTTAATTCCGCATTATTGCCATATTACATATAGCCATCACCTATTCACCCCCCCTCTAGGTGATTTCAGAAATGGCCGTTGATCTTTGCTTCAACCGATTGATTCTGAGAGGATTCTTCTCAACCAGTTTTCAACCTCTTTATTTTGCCCTGATTCAGTGAGCTCGAATTAATTTTGATTTAATTCAGAATTTTGGTGGGCTTTTGGGCTCATTTCTCTTCATCTCCTTAAAGAATGGGCCTGCAAATAAATTAAACATTTAATTAGGACAATGCAGATTTTATTCTATAATAAGTATGAAAATATGATACTAAATATGCAACATTAGCGACCAATCACACCCCCATACCTATCTTTTGCTCGTCCTCGAGTAAAACAACTAAACTATACTAAGGATTATTAGACCACTTTCGCAGGTCACGCGATTGCACTGAGCATGTGCAACAAGCCGTTAAACCTCTAGGTTTCCCTTAGAGGACGAGTTTTGTCTCGTGAGGGTTTTCAGCGGATTACACCCATAAAATCTGTAACACCCCGCTCCCAGAATACGTACTTAGTTGCGTATTCAGATTTTTTGATCGTATTTTTCGATTTACTTCCTGTATTTGTTTTGTATTATGAATTATTTATATGATCGTTTTGTCTTGGATCCGGATTCACGGACTCGGAGTCAGCCCTAGTCTGAACCGAGGACCCGATCCTAGGTATTACTCGATTTGATCTTTCTGGTATTTAGATTTGACCGATTTCAGTTTTAAACATCGTTTTCCAATATTTTAGATTTTCTATGATTTTCTGGAATTTTTCTGAATTAAGTTGTAAATCTTCAAAACCGGTGTCGACCAAC
The DNA here is from genome assembly GCA_038442645.1 of Agave tequilana. Lineage (NCBI taxonomy): Eukaryota > Viridiplantae > Streptophyta > Magnoliopsida > Asparagales > Asparagaceae > Agave > Agave tequilana. Next base: position 36,873 of record JAVJIF010005227.1, read on the forward strand.
ACCGCTGACCGATTCCTGGATTTTTAACTTACAAACAGATTGGAATTACTAGAAATGTCTTTTTACATTATTTCTTAAAATCACATTTCCTATCTAAATACTTTTTCTGAGGATTTTATGAATTTATCAAAATTCCACCGGATTGGTGTCGGCCAGTATCGCTGGTTGGTTCCAGGATTTTTAGTTTACAATCCGAATTAAATTTCTGAATTCCTCTTTCACTTTACTTCTTAAAATCATATTTTATTCTTTAATACATTTTCTGAGATTTTTCAGAATTTATCAAAATCCGGCCGAACCGGTGTAGACCGGTATCGGCGGTTGACTTTCGGATTTTTAATTTGAAAATGGGATTTTATTTCTAAAAATCGATTTCACAATGTACCTTAAAATAATATTTATTATTTTTAAGAATTTTTTGAGACCTTTCCGGATCAGTCCAATTTCTAGCATTTTCGATGTTTTGGGATTTTCCCAGATCCGGAATATCATCTAACTTATTTTTCTTTTTCTTTCCTTTCCCATTTTTCCCATCCACTCCCTTTTCCTCTATATTCCTTTTTTCTTTTTCCCCAAAAATTCCTCCACCACACAACCCTCCAAAATATCTTCTCCTTTTTCTTTTTTATTTTCTTTTCCTTTTCCTTTTCATTTTTTCTTTCTTTTTCTCTTTCTTCCCTTCTTTCTTCTCCTTCCCCTGGCGCCAGCGACCGCCTCCTCCTCCTCCTTCTTTCCCCAAAATTCTCCCCCTCTCTCACTTCACCTCCTAATCTCTCCCTCAATTCTCTCTCTCTATCTCCTCCTCTTTCTTCTCCACCCTTCAATTTCTCCCACCTCCCTCTCTCTCTTCCTCCCCAAGAACTGACCACCACCACCATCAACGCCGACACCTCCGGCCAGGCTCCGCCGCCGCCCAGCGACTCCGGCGAGCCCTTCCTTTCTTTTCCTTTTCTTCTTTTTCTTCTTCTTTTCCTTTTCCTTTTTCCTTTCTTTTTCTTTTTCCCTCTCCCCTACTTGGGCGGCCAGCGTGGCCACCCCTGTCTGGCGGCGCCGCCCCTAGCGCCGCCCCCTTGGCGCTTCGGGCCGCATGGCCAGGGCTGGCCTGGCCACGGCCTGGCAAAGCCAGGCCGTGACTAGAGGTTGAGGGGGGGCAGCAGCCCCTCTGCCCCCACCTCTCTCTCTCTCTCCCCGGATCTCTCTCTCTCCCATTGGGGTGGCCGACGCGGCCACCGGAGGGCCGCCGGCGCCGGCCCTGACAGGGCCACGGCCAGGCCTCCTGGCCTGGCCGTGGACGGCTGTGAGGGGGGGCAACAGCCCCCCTCCCTTTTTTCTCTCCTCTCTCTCTCTCATCCCACTCTCTCTCTCTCTAAGCAACTCTCTCACTCTCTCTTCAAATTCTCTCTCTTTAACCGTCACTCTCTCTCCAAATTCTCTCCCTGCTCTCTCTAATCTCTTTCTCTCTCTAGATCTCCCTCCTTTCTCTCTCTAAGATTTTCTCTCTAGAAATCTCCCTTTGCCTCTCTAGGTTTCTCTCTCTAACTCTTTCTCTCTCTCTCCTCCCTTTCTCTCTCTAAAAATATATATATTTTTTATTATATGGCGCGTGCGCGAGTTCCCGGGATTTCTTAGTTTTCGGCCTTTCTGGAGCTTTAGGCGAGTGTCCTCGCCTCCATTTGGGTTTTCCCGCTTTGTCGGGTCGACATGTATTTTATTCCATGTTTAAATATATTTTGTATTGGGCTGGGTCCCTGTATTTGTGTATGGCCGAGTGCCAATGACTGACATGTATTGCTCTGTGACGAATGCTTGTATTAGGGTAGTTTAATTCTTGTATATATATACCATGCCTGTGATGTATTTTACTGCTTTATACCATGCGTGGCCGACCCTTCGTTGTCGTTGGACTTTGGGTTTCTGCCCACTCCTGGGATGGCTAGTAGCCACCAAGAGTGCGCTTAAACCCCGAGCGTTCTTGGCTTCCGGACCCTTCAGCCTCCGGTCTCTCACTATCTCGAAAGAGAAGTGAGTTGAGACCGTCAGGTATCTCAGCCTCCGGTCTCTTACTATCTCGAAAGAGAAGTGAGTTGAGACCGTCAGGTTTCTCAGCCTCCGGTCTCTCACTATCTCGAAAGAGAAGTGAGTTGAGACCGTCAGGTTTCTCAGCCTCCGGTCTCTCACTATCTCGAAAGAGAAGTGAGTTGAGACCGTCAGGTTTCTCAGCCTCCGGTCTCTCACTATCTCGAAAGAGAAGTGAGTTGAGACCGTCAGATCTTTCAGCTCTGCCTGGTTATCATGATCAGCGTTCAGCGCTTTACCACTAGATTCGTGTAGGCGAGATGCTGCCGGATTTTCTACTCGCACCTTAAGCCGAGTTGTCCCGGTAATCTTGCCAGACGCTCCAGTATTAAATACTGTTTGCTGTCTGTGCCTCCAGCTTGCTCAGCTCCGCTTGGTTGTGCTCAGCTACTACTCTATCACATGCCATGTATTTACCTGATATGTTAACACTTGACATGCCATTACTTCATACCTGTCATTTTCATGCTACTATTTAACACCGTTTGTATCACCTGACAACTGAGGTGTTATCACCTGATACCAGACATGCTACTACTTGGCAAATGCCCCTTGTTATGACATGATTTGCCACCGGACTAATATCAATCTCTTGTCATGACTTATCACCTGTCACCTACATGAATACTTGTCATTGGCATGTTAAAAACTTGATACCCGTTAAGAGTAACTCTCTACTCATGATTATCATATTACGGGAATGTAGTACCTGATCTCTTGTTATGAACTCCCGTTATGCTTGTTATGACTCCCGTTAAGCTTGTTATGACTCCCGTTATGCTTGTTATGACTCCTGTTATGCCTGTTATGTACTCCTGTTATGACCAGTTATGTTCCTACTCATTCCCGTAATCTGATAATTATGTTTCATAAGCTATAAAAAGGATAACTTGCATGGGGAATGGGAGGAAGTGATGGATGCCGGTATGATGCCTTGCTTATAGTAGTGGAATACTAAAACTGACGATTCATGTTAGGGGGATTTCAGGCCCCCAGAAGATGCGTGTTAGGGGATTTCAGGCCCCCAATGGCTGTGTCCCCGGCGGACGGGAACTACTATAAGTATGAGTTATCAGTTCTTCATCAGCTTCCAGTAATCAACCTCGACTTGCTTATATATGGATGTATGTGTGTTGAGATGTACACCAGGACACATACCTAGATATATGAGTCAGACGAGTAATAATAATAAAATGTCAAGATAATGACTTGTTATGTTGCTCTACAAACTTGGATATACCACTTGTTTCACCACAATTGCTTTCATCGGGTTTTACATCGGATTTTCGATTTTATGATTATTATCATATTAACTGCTCACACCCTGCTTTATCACTTGTATTCTATTCCATCAGTCTTCTGCTCCTACCTTATCGTTCCATGAGTACTTCCTGCTTGATATCACTTGTCTTATATCTACCTGATTACATGCCTATGCTCACGACACTGTTTTCAATGCATGATTATGATTCGATTTTATCGATACACGTGTGCTTATCTTTGCACGCCATCTGGCTTTCGTATCACCACTCGCCTGGGGAGTTCTATCTGATTCCCCTGGATCCTCATGTCCAGGTCTTGGAGCTTGGAGCGTGTGGATTCCCCCAGTTGCTGATTAGAGTGGCGCAGCTGAAGCATGGATCCCCAGCAGACCGTCTGGAGCCTTATCCTTCCAGGCCCCCTGTGCGCCTCTCGAGTTTTCCTTTTGTAAACTTGTGAGTGTCTTATACTGTTCATACATGTACTTCTCTTTGTATTCTCGCATTTGCGCCTATCAGTGATGTAATATTCTTGTAATATTTATCACCTCTGGTGATAACTTTGTAATTATACTCATATGTTGGAATGTATAATGCACCATTTGCTCCGTACTCTAATTCTTGCCTGTACTGATGCTTATCGTATATACGTGAGGGTATTTCTGACCTGCGTATATACGTCGCAGTAACGTCTCCGTACCCGCCGGATCGGGGCGTTACAGGATGGTATCAGAGCCTAGGCTCTACATCCTCAGTACGTACAGACGGCAAATTAATGGTAAAGAAATTTGCAACTGGAATGCATGAGTCCTGGTTATACACTCCAACTACAAGTGCAGAGTTATCTATTCTTTCGTGATCATTTTTCCTTTGATTCCTAATCCCCTCCATCTTTCCCCTGTTTTGATTTTTCGAAGCCTTTATACCAACTTAAGATATGAATAGACTAGATAGGTAGCGGCTGGTTCTGAATGAAGCTATTATATGATCTCTTCGGCCAACTCTTTGAAGTTCGGGTATTCTCAGGATTAATCCACGATCGGGTTATCTTTCAGAAGTCAGTAGTCAGAATTCTCTATGGATATTCTACATTCTCGGCTATATCTTTCAGAGTGATTAATGCCTGGTATTCGGAATTCTCAATTATCGGTCTTCTTTATTATGCTCAGGACTATCAGGGTTTTCTTTATCTTCAGTATTCTGGCTCATTCTTGGAGCGACATTAAATATGCAGTACAGCGGGAATTCTATTGCAAAGCTGTGTTATCAGTCAATATTATTCGGCATTGTTCGAAGATTTATACAGCCAGAAGTGCAGAGGATGTCTATATTCTGATTATTGTTCAGTCAACTTGAGAGCCCTACCTATAGTGCTTCATATCTTAATTGGTATAATTCTCGTCCATGTCCCCTTTGTGTTCAATTTACCCCTTATCGAAATTGCGAGGATGCAGTTTTTTGTAAGGTGGATGGATTGTAACACCCCGCTCCCAGAATACGTACTTAGTTGCGTATTCAGATTTTTTGATCGTATTTTTCGATTTACTTCCTGTATTTATTTTGTATTATGAATTATTTATATGATCGTTTTGTCTTGGATCCGGATTCACGGACTCGGAGTCAGCTCTAGTCTGAACCGAGGACCCGATCCTAGGGTATTACTCGATTTGGTCTTTCTGGTATTTAGATTTGACCGATTTCAGTTTTAAACATCGTTTTCCAATATTTTAAATTTTCTATGATTTTCTGGAATTTTCCTGAATTAAGTTGTAAATCTTCAAAACCGGTGTCGACCAACACCGCTGATCGATTCCTGGATTTTTAATTTACAAACAGATTGGAATTACTAGAAATGTATTTTTACATTATTCTTAAAATCACATTTCCTATCTGTTGGCCCAAAGGCCTATCACTCTAGTTTTGATGATGATCAACTCATGAAGTTATGATTACTAATGATCTTGTGTTTAATTAGTGTCAGATTCATTATCAAGATCTTAGTAGGTGTGGAGCTTCAATAAAGGATTTAAAGACAAGTTGGAAGCTAGCACCGGTTGATTCACGAGCCTGTGCATCAAGAACACATTTAGAGATGAGCTCGGTAGATTGCATTTGGACCAAGTCAAGAAGATGAGAAGCCTTCAAGTGAAGACTTCAAGAAGATGAAGACTTGGGTCTAGGTATAAGTCTTTGTTTTTGTTTTAGTTAAAAATGTAAAGGATAGATAGTTGGTGGATTGCTCAAGTCTATATCACACACACACTCTTGATAGAACTCTTGATAGAATTGCTTTCATAAAAGATTTTTATTAAAAGATTTTTCTTTGTGACAATATATATATATAGTTGGTTTTTGGTATTTCTATCATGCATATCCTTTAACCAAAACCATGTTTTATGCTAAATGTCAAAAACATAGATATATCATTATGATTGTGTAGTGGATCATATCCATACACACTATGCTTTAGAATGAACTCAAATATCTTGTTTTTGTATTTGATGAAGATTTGGAAAAACTAGTTTTGGAAAAACATGTTCTGGAAAAACAGTTTTTATTTTTTGAGCCAATATTTCCAAGTTACAAAAATAGTTCAAATCTATTATAACATGCCTTGATTTTGTGCAAGCATGTTTGTATATCATTGTATAACATTAAAACTATTTTTGTAGATTTATTTGAGGATTTATGGGATTTATATTAAGTTAATAGACTACCTTAAAAATCCCAGTTTTTCAGACCAGGAATTGGCTGACAGACCAAATCGGTCGACCGGGAGGTCGACCGCAGCTAGGTCGGGTCGACCGTCCGGTCGACTGACGTGCACAGCCTTGTGCACGTTGTCAGCACAGTGGTCCGGTCGACCGGACGGTCGACCGCTGCAGAGAGTTCTGCTCTCTGGATTTCTGGGTCGACCGGGTGGTCGACCGGAGGCTCCAACGGTCGGATTTTCGACCGTTGGCTGTCGACCGGCGGTCGACTGGTAGCTCTGACAGACCCCAACGGTCATATTTTTTTGACCTCTATAAAAGGGGTTTTGTCATTGTTTGAAGCCAAGATTTTGAGGACTTCTTGAGCCAGTTTTTCTAAGTCATTTCAGAAGTTTTCTCCACAAAATAGAGAGCAAATACTTCCCATCTAAAAGGGAGTTTTTTATTAAGAGAGTGTAAAAAGTGATTCTTTGAGTTTTTCACCATAGTTCTATCCTTGCTTTTCTCACACCACACTTGAGCTATCCATTGCTATATATTCCTATAGGTGTGTTGTAGTGAGAGTTTCTTTAGGTGATCAAGTGTTGTGATCACCAAAGATCTTTTCTTTGTTCTTTGAGGAGACGGGCAAGTGTGCTCGTTGGTGGTTAGAGTTCAGTTGTGAACTCTTGGTGGTTTGAGGTGCGGCCTCGGCGAGCTTGTGAAGCTTGCGTGTGTACGGGACTTGGGAGTCCGAGGGATTGTAGGTGTTGCGGCACCGAGGAGAGATCCATTGGGATCTTGCATAGTGGAAATCCTTCGTGTGTCGAAGGCGGGGATGTAGAGCAAGTGTGCTCAAACCACGAAACAAATCCTTTGTGTTTGCGATTGCTTACTCTATCTCTCTTTCTCTCTTTGTCTCTTATATCTTGCATTACTTTATAGTCTTTATCTCTTATATGCATGATATACCCTTGTGCTCATAATTGCTATACTTGCTTGGGATTGTTGTTAACACTAGTATTCAACCAAGAGAGCCAACCCGGCACCACAACCCATTTCAAGGGGAATCTAGAGGAGCTTGTCCAGAGCCTCGCAAGGGGAATTCGGCAACACTCTTGTGTTATACATAAGTGTTTAATTAAAAGAAGTTTATTTGGTCATCTTAGTTTTAATTCCGCATCATTTGTTCATAAGTGACCATTAGATTAGCCATCACCTATTCACCCCCCCTCTAGGTGATATTTCAATTGGTATCAGAGCTTGGTACTCTGATTTGGATCTAACAACCTAGAGTTAAAGATCCTCCTTTTAGGCTAATCACAATATTTTTGTACACACACACCTCACCATGGACTTCATGTCACCACCCACCTTTGACATTCTTAACATCAACATTTGGAAGGTTAAGATGTCATTGTACCTCAAGGCCTTAGGCATTCATGTATATCTTGCTACTACTAATGATTCATATTTTAATAATAGCAAGTACTTTGAGGCTAATGCAAAAGCCCTTCATGCTATCAAGTCAACCCTAAATGATGATTATTTATCTAGGGTTTCTAATGTTGAATCGGCTTTTGTAGTATGGAACATCATTACCTCCCTCGGCGAAAAAGATCTATACTATGCGGGGAGTGACTCGGACGTTGGAAGCCACACCTCCAACGCATGCTTTATGGTCAAGGGGATAACCCCCTTGAGGTAACTACCGAATCCGAGGTAGAAGATGATAGTATGTCATATGATGAGCTCTCTACATTTTGTCAATTATTGCTTGAGAGATATGACATAATTAAGAAAGAAAATAAAAATTTGAAAAAGGACATTGCTTGCATGCATAAAGAACATGACTCATTTAGAGATAACATTGCATGCTTAGAAAAAGATAACAAAAGTTTGAAAAAGAAATTTGATTGCATGCATGTAGAAAATGATTCTTTTAGAAATAAACTTGCATGTTTAGAAAAGGAAAATAAAGATTTGAAAAATGAAAATGTTTCCTTGCTTTCAAAATTGAATGATCTTTGTGAAGGGAACAATATTTTGAAAAATGATATTGCTATGGTGGAACAACAAAAAGAAAGTATTTCACAAGAAAATAAATCTTTAAAAAGAAAATTTGTTGAAAAAGAAAAGGATAATGTTTTTCAAAAGAAAAAGAAAAATGATTCTTTATCTCACCATGCTTTACATGCCACAACTAATGAGATTAAGAATTTGAAAAATAAAATGGATGGTTTGAGTTCAACTTTGAACTCTTGTGCTTTTAATCATTCTAGGTTGGAGTCAATGTTTTCAAAGAAACAAACTCCACACATTCATGCACATCATAACCATGCATTTGCTTATGTTGCACAATATGATCACACTCCTACACATAAGCATACTAAGGTGTACACATGTACACATTGTGGCCGCAAAGGCCATTTAGCAAAATATTGTTTTGATAAGAAACCTCATTTATATTTTGCTAAGTATAAAAGATTTTGGGATCCTTGCAATAAAGCTAACCCCAAAGGACCCAAGAAAGTATGGGTACCAAAACCCCCACCCTTTGATTTTGATGTAGGTGAGGGCTCTCACAAAACGTGAGAGGATTGGTGCCTTGATAGCGGGTGCAATGGACATGATGGACAAACTTTTAGATGCATTGCTATCAAGGAGATTTTGGTGGGAAAGACCACCATATTTGGAGCTTTGGAGTCGGTAACACTCTCTAAACTCCTATTTTTATGTACATGCTTTTAATTTCATGTATCATATAGCATGTTCACGTTTTATGATTTATTGTGCTTCATGTGGTATGAACTAGTTTAAATGTAGATTTTATCAAAACTTACATGTATACATATACAAATGGTGAATTACAATTGACTCATATATGATGGAACTTCATGCTCATTTGTATCCATTATATGCATATGTATAGTCTAGTTTTGATGATTCTCTTTTATACATGTTATACCTATTTTATGCTTTACTTCATGTATATGTATTCTTTATTCAAATCTAATAAATATACATGTATACCCGTGAGTCTCTTGCCTTCATGCAAACATCATTAATAGACTCCTTTAACATTTGGGATATGTATGTGTATTGTTAGGATTGGATTAATCATACATATACAATAAAGATTAGTGTTTTGATTTTTCGTGTTTTTGTTAAAAAAATGTTTCTCAAAAGCTTCATTGACTATTTTCATAAAAATGCTATTTACATGATCATTTAACACTCACACTTTTGTTAAAAATTATTTTGAGCTTTATAGACCATGAGTGCTTAAATTTTTATGTATCTAGTTATGTTTATGAAAAACATAAGATTCGATATATTTGAAGGATCTTTAACTAGCTTTTCAAAAACAATTATACTAGTTATTTATTCTTCAAATAACTTTTGAGATTTACACATGATCCTATTTTTACAATGATTTGGATTCTAAAGATTTGATGCCTCATTGAATTGAATATTAGTTTAAATGGTAGCTTTTGTCAACACTAAAATTTATACTTGAACACTTTATGGATCACAAATAAATCTATATATGGTTGGGTTTGATTGCTTATTTGTGCCTATTAAGTGTGCTAGTATAGCCTAGTTTTGATGATCATTACATTTTTAAACTTGTATTCCCATTTTAGATTGATGCTATGATCATGTGCCTTCATTTCATGTATATGTTTATTTTTGCTAAAACATTAAGATATACATGGATACCTCTTGAGTCATTTGCCTTCATGCAAATCTACATATATGGACTCAATTGTGTTAGGGATATGTATGTATACTTTTTGTGTTGTCAAAACATACATATACCTTGAAATATAAATTTTGGTTGTGATAATAAAAATTTGTGATGATTTTTATGTTTTTCAAAATTTATGATAATTTTCGTATTGTCTCTTTTAAAGGAATATTGAGCTTTATTGTCATTTTCATGATGTCATGTTCCACATAACACTAGTACACTCATCTTTTCAATATGGACTTTATGGATACTAGAGTGTTTTTAGTGCCATGTGATTTACTTGTGTTTTATGAAAAAACTTTTGATTTATTCCTTGATTGAAGGATTCCGTACTAGTTGTTAAACATTTTCATTTAACTAGTTCGAATTCTTCATATGGTAGATTATATGATGTATACACTTAAGCTTAATTTTTCAATTGGTATCATTGGATATTTTCATTTGGTATCAATATGATTCTTGTTGTATATACTCATATTTTGCTTTCCTATATATATGTATGTATCACTTTCCATTGATATAATTTCTTCATACATATATATGATTTGTTGTGTGCTTAAGCTAAAATTGATTTATATATTTAAAGCACAAAGATTGTTGATGCTAAGCTTAATTAGAATTTCAAATTGGTATCCCATAATAAGCTTATGCATAGTATTTTAAAATTGGTATCAAAAATTCAAAATTTGATTGTTCTTCATTTGGTACCTTAAAAGGAAAATTGTGTATCTTTGAAAATCTCAAAATGTGTTTTATTAAGAAAGTTCAAAATTTTGTCTTGATAAAGAAATATTCAAAATTTTCATTTGTATTTCCTATATGCAAGGAGAGCTTAACATCTCTCTTACATATGGATTCATGTTGAGTATATTATAAATTGAGGAGCTTGACAACTCTTCTTTATATGATATACGTGTGTAGGGGGAGCTTCACATCTCCTCTTATGCATTACATAATATGTGTTATGTGAGTTAGGGCTTGTCATCCCTTCTTCATGTAATGCATATGTGTAGGGAAGCTAACTTATCGTCTTCCTCTTCATGAATGTATATCGCATATAATTTTTTTTATTGATTTGTATCACCCCTCTTTGATGACTTTGTTTTTGACAAAAAGGGGGAAAAGATTTGTTTGATGTATTTTACTTTGAACCCTTTGTTGATGATTGACAAAAAGGGGGAGAAGTATTTATAGATTTTATATGCATGTCTTCATTGCTTAAGGGGGAGTAAGATTTGTGTTGATGCATATGTGTTTTGTGATTTGTTAAATGTATGGAGATAAGATTTATGATGTTATATTTACATACATGCCATACATTGCATACATATTCATGTGCTTTTATTGCCATATCTATTATTGAATGTGATGCATGAGTTAAGGGGAGCTTCTTTGAAGTTTTACTTTAATCCATGCATATATAACTCCATGAGTTTTGTCATCATCAAAAAGGGGGAGATTGTTGGCCCAAAGGCCTATCACTCTAGTTTTGATGATGATCAACTCATGAAGTTATGATTACTAATGATCTTGTGTTTAATTAGTGTCAGATTCATTATCAAGATCTTAGTAGGTGTGGAGCTTCAATAAAGGATTTAAAGACAAGTTGGAAGCTAGCACCGGTTGATTCACGAGCCTGTGCATCAAGAACACATCTAGAGATGAGCTCGGTAGATTGCATTGGACCAAGTCAAGAAGATGAGAAGCCTTCAAGTGAAGACTTCAAGAAGATGAAGACTTGGGTCTAGGTATAAGTCTTTGTTTTTGTTTTAGTTAAAAATGTAAAGGATAGATAGTTGGTGGATTGCTCAAGTCTATATCACACACACACTCTTGATAGAACTCTTGATAGAATTGCTTTCATAAAAGATTTTTATTAAAAGATTTTTCTTTGTGACAATATATATATATAGTTAGTTTTGGTATTTCTATCATGCATATCCTTTAACCAAAACCATGTTTTATGCTAAATGTCAAAAACATAGATATATCATTATGATTGTGTAGTGGATCATATCCATACACACTATGCTTTAGAATGAACTCAGATATCTTGTTTTTGTATTTGATGAAGATTTGGAAAAACTAGTTTTGGAAAAACATGTTCTGGAAAAACAGTTTTTATTTTTTGAGCCAATATTTCCAAGTTACAAAAATAGTTCAAATCTATTATAACATGCCTTGATTTTGTGCAAGCATGTTTGTATATCATTGTATAACATTGAAACTATTTTTGTAGATTTATTTGAGGATTTATGGGATTTATATTAAGTTAATAGACTACCTTAAAAATCCCAGTTTTTCAAACCAGGAATTGGCTGACAGACCAAATCGGTCGACCGGGCGGTCGACCGCAGCTAGGTCGGGTCGACCGTCCGGTCGACTGACGTGCACAGCCTTGTGCACGTTGTCAGCACAGTGGTCCGGTCGACCGGACGGTCGACCGCTGCAGAGAGTTCTGCTCTCTGGATTTCTGGGTCGACCGGGCGGTCGACCGGAGGCTCCAACGGTCGGATTTTCGACCGTTGGCGGTCGACCGGCCGGTCGACCGGTAGCTCTGACAGACCCCAACGGTCATATTTTTCTGACCTCTATAAAAGGGGGTTTTGTCATTGTTTGAAGCCAATATTTTGAGGACTTCTTGAGCCAGTTTTTCTAAGTCATTTCAGAAGTTTTCTCCACAAAATAGAGAGCAAATACTTCCCATCTAAAGGGAGTTTTTATTAAGAGAGTGAAAAAAGTGATTCTTTGAGTTTTTCACCATAGTTCTATCCTTGCTTTTCTCACACCACACTTGAGCTATCCATTGCTATATATTCCTATAGGTGTGTTGTAGTGAGAGTTTCTTTAGGTGATCAAGTGTTGTGATCACCAAAGATCTTTTCTTTGTTCTTTGAGGAGACGGGCAAGTGTGCTCGTTGGTGGTTAGAGTTCGGTTGTGAACTCTTGGTGGTTTGAGGTGCGGCCTCGGCGAGCTTGTGAAGCTTGCGTGTGTACGGGACTTGGGAGTCCGAGGGATTGTAGGTGTTGCGGCACCGAGGAGAGATCCATTGGGATCTTGCATAGTGGAAATCCTTCGTGTGTCGAAGGCGGGGATGCAGAGCAAGTGTGCTCGAACCTCGAAACAAATCCTTTGTGTTTGCGATTGCTTACTCTATCTCTCTTTCTCTCTTTGTCTCTTATATCTTGCATTACTTTATAGTCTTTATCTCTTATATGCATGATATACCCTTGTGCTCATAATTGCTATACTTGCTTGGGATTGTTGTTAACACTAGTATTCAACCAAGAGAGCCAACGCGGCACCTCAACCCATTTCAAGGGGAATCTAGAGGAGCTTGTCCAGAGCCTCGCAAGGGGAATTCGGCAACACTCTTGTGTTATACATAAGTGTTTAATTAAAAGAAGTTTTATTTGGTCATCTTAGTTTTAATTCCGCATCATTTGTTCATAAGTGACCATTAGATTAGCCATTACCTATTCACCCCCCCTCTAGGTGATATTTCACTATCTAAATACTTTTTCTGAGGATTTTATGAATTTATCAAAATTTCACCGGATTGGTGTCGGCCAGTATCGCTGGTTGGTTCCAGGATTTTTAGTTTACAATCTGTAACACCCCATCCTCAGAATACGTACTCAGATGCGTATCCTGATTTGTTACACACTTTGTTATTTTTTTCTCTTATTTATTTCTCTTACAATGAAAGTACTACATGATTTGATCTTTCTGGTAATCCGATTGGGTCAATTTTAGTTTTAATAAACACTATTTCCCAATATTCTAGATTTTTCATGATTTTTCAGATTTTTTCTGAATTATTTTTATAAACACCTTAAAATCGGGATTAATCGGTACCACTGATTTATTCCTAGATTTTTAATTTACAACTGGGGTCAAATTTTGAGAAACCGCTTTCACATATCTACTTAGAATAATATGTACTATCTTAATTCATTTTTTGGGGAATTTTCAAAATTTAACAGATTTCTGCCAGATTTGGCGTCGACCGATATTGACGGCTGATTCCAGGATTTTTAATTTAAAAACTATAAAGAATTTCTTGAAACGAATTTCACCATAATTCTTAGAATAATATTCTTGATTTTTGATAATTTTTGCGGGTCGTTCCGAGATACTTGATTTTCGGACGATTTCGGTATTTTTCCGAAAGTTTTCCGCATCCGCAACCGAATCCCGGGAATCCGCCACTCTAATTATTTTTCCATTTTCTTCCGAGAAAATATCTTCCTTTTTTCATTTTCTTTTCCTTTTTCTTTTTCCTTTTCCTTCCACCAAATTCTCCAAACTTCTCCATTCTTCCATTATCTTCTACAACTTTCCACCAAAAATATCTCCTTTCCTCCAAAATATCTTCTCCAAAATATCCAACTCTCTCCCATCACCATGGTCGGCCAAAGAGAGGGACACCTCACCCTCTCCATTTTACAAAAACCCCCTCTCTAAATATTTATTTACATCACCTTCACAAATCCAATTCCTATATAAACCTTTCCTTCTTCATTACACTTCATTTTTTTCTTCACCAACACCTTAACCACCACCAACCCCTCCTTCATCTCCACCACAACCACAACTACTATAACTTCTCTAACTCTCTACCTTCATCTTCTTCCTCCTCCATCTCCATTCAAACCACCACAACTTCAATAACTCCACCAAAGTCTCCACCTTCTCCTTTACCTTTTCCAAAAACTACCACTACAACAAAACCTCTCCACAAAACCACCACCCCATCTTCTTCTCAAGGCCGGCCACCTCCTTTGGATTGGGGCCGAGCTCTTCTTCGTCGGTAACATCTTCGGTGATTATTCCGGTAGTCGTTTACGATTATTCCGGTAATCATTCCGGTGACGATTACAACGACAACACTAACGACACCACCACCATATTTTTATAACCTTTTTCATCACCATCATCTCTACCAATTTCACCACCATCTTCACTTCCACCATCAAGTTCACCATCACAACACCACCTTCATCTCCACTACTTCCTTTACTTTCTTTTATTACTCCACCAAAATCCATCTTCTTTACCAAATACCACCACCACCAACAAAATCATCTTCCCTTTCCTCTCCTCCTCCCTCTCCTTGGGGCCGGCCACTCCCTAGGCCACCACCAAGGGGTGGCGCACCACCCTAGGGCCGGCGGCCACCCAAAGGCCAAGCCCCCTTTCCTTTGCTCGCTTGGTATTTTTCCTCTCCCGGGGAATCGGACGCGCAAAGCTTCAAAAGTGGCGTTTTAGGCGAGTGATTTTCCTCGCCAGAAAATAGACTTGTATTAAAATCATTATTATGTTGGCTTTGATATCAGTGCGATGTGGTTGTACGGGTGTGTGTGTTGTAATCTGTGGGCATGTCTTCATTTGAACCGGACTGATATACGGTAATAAGATAGAACAACTCGTGCGGACCATTCAGCCTCCGGTCTCTAACTATCTCAAAAGAGAAGTGATTGGGACCGTCAGGTTTCTCAGCACCGCCTCCAGACCATTCAGCCTCCGGTCTCTCACTATCTCGAAAGAGAAGTGATTGGGACCGTCAGGTTTTTCAGCTCCATCTGGTAAGCATACTTAGCGCTCAGTGCTTTACCACTAGATTCGTCTAGGCAAGATGCTACCGGATTTACTACTCGCACTTTACGCCGAGTTGTCCCGGTAATCTTGCCAGACGCTCCAGTGTTAAACACTGTTAGCTATCTGTGCCTCCAGCTTGCTTAAGCTCCACTCGATTATGCTCAGCTACTACCTGATAATTGCCCCTTGTTATTACATGACTTGTCACTTGACGAATATCACCCTCTTGTCATGCTATTACTTGATACCCGGCATGATACACTTGACTCTTATAATTATCACGACAACGGGAATGATGACCTGACCTCTTGATTTCTTTATAGTACTTACTGTACTCCTGAGATACATGTATTCCTGACTTATTCCTGCTCATTCCCGGAATCTGATAAATGCATAATAAATCATAAAAAGGAACAACTTGTATCGGGTCGGGGGAAACTCGCGGCTATCAATACATGTTCGTGTTTACAGTGGTATTAGGCATGTTGTGCAACTAAAACTTCCGGTCTGACCTGTGGGCCTCCAGGGGACCGAGGGGAGAGCTTGCTCCCTCCTTCCTGGTACCATCTTGATAAGGGCATCCATAAGACCCTCCTGAATCGCCTTGCGGTAGGTTCCGTCACCAAGCAACGGAACATCCTGGGCCGTGGTCCCGGGTATGCACGGGACCCACTGTAAACATTGTTCGTTGATACCCCCGCTGGTTTCCAATAACAGCCTCAACCTACTCAGATGTGGATGTATGTGCGTTAGGACGCTATAGCACATACCTAGACATATGAGTAGGATGAGTAATAAGATTAAGCATTAAAAGTGATAATATCGATGTATTCAGGTTTTTCCATTTATAATACGTTGTACCTCCTTTACACGCTAGTTATTCATAATGCTATATCAACTCTCATACACTTATCTCTTATGCCACTTGGCTGTAACCTGAACATTTGTTGGGAGGTTCTGACTCCCTTGAATTTGTATGTTCAGGTTCTAAAGCTTGGATTGAAGTGGAGCCCTCCACCGAAGATCAAGTTTTCCTCTCAGAGCAGGCTGACTAATCTTGGTTCCTTTCGTACCCGACTCTTCCTTCCAGCTTGCGGGATTTTCCTTTAGCTCGTGAGCATCTTGTATTCATATTGTAAATTTTACTTTTGTACCTGGCTGTGATATACGATACATGTAATAGTATATCACACTCTGTGATAACTTTGTATATTGTACTCCTTATGTTGGCATGTGTATAAATACTACGTATTGTGGTACTGTGATTCTTGCATGTACTGATGCTTAGCGTATATACGTAAGGGTACTTATGACCTGCGTATATACGTCGCAGTAATGTCTCCGTACCCTCGGGATCGGGGCGTTACAGGTTGGTATCAGAGCCTAGGCTCTCACACCTACAGTACAATCAAGCAGCAAATTAATGGAATATTAATTTGCAATTGCTATGCATGAGTCTCGGTTATACAATCCAACTACAATGTACAAAGTTATCTATTCCTTCTTGACTCCTTCCCCTATGTCCTAAAATCCTTCTATCTTTCCAGTTTCCAGTCATCTTTTACCAACATAAATATGGATAGAAGGATGGGTCGTAACAGCTCCGGACAATTACCAAATGGACCCACGGGAGAGAATGCTGATATTCTGAGGGTTATCCAGAATATGATAGAGAATCAACAAAAGCAGACAGAACTCCTTCGGCAAGAGTTAACAACTCCTAAGGAACAAAGGCCGGGAAATGTATCAGACTTCAGGCGGTTGCAGCCGGCAATATTCACAGGAGGAGAGAGACCACTAGATGCCGAACAATGGCTGATCGACACCATAGATCTCTTGAATGCAGCCCGGATCCCAAAAGAAAATCAGGTAGAGGTTGCCAAGATTCAACTAAAAGATGTAGCCAGGACCTGGTGGCTAGCTGAAGAAGCAAGACTGGAGAAACCCATCACTTGGGACCAGTTTTCTAAGAGCTTTTATAATAGATTCTTCCCTGCCACAGCTCAGAAAGAGATGGAAGAACAGTTCATCCGACTTCAGCAATGGAACCGGTCTGTGGATGAGTATGCCGCTGAGTTCTTAAGGCTTAGCCATTTTGCTTCATATATGGTGACCGATGAAGAGAAGCGGGCAAGTAGATTCCAACAGGGCTTACAAATGGATATTCCAGTCCTTTTGATTCCTCAACAGCTGAAAACATATGCCCAGGTCCTCACTATAGCTAGGGAGGTGGAGCGAGGACTGGAGAAAAAGAAACTTAACCTGATAAAGAACCAGGCCATGAAAAGGCCACTTCCACAAATGGGGAGAGGAGGTCCATTCAGAGCTGCAAAAGTTCCGACAATGAGACGACCATTTCGACCAGCCCCCTTCCAGATAACCCAATCATTTCCTTTTTGTAATTATTGCCAGAAACCAGGTCACTCTCAACAAAATTGCCGTAGGGCAAATGGATTATGCCTGGTATGTGGTTCCAGTGACCATACAATAGAAGGCTGTCCCCATAAAAGGACAGGAATAGTGAACCAAGCCTTGCTAGCACCACCAATACCAATTGGACAGAGGAACCAGGGACCAATGGCTAGAAGGGCCCCTCCCCCTCTCCAACAGCAAGTTATCCGCCCAGTCCAAAGGGGAGTTAGGACTGCAGCAGGTCGCGGAAGGGGACAAGCTTACAACTTGACAGCGGAAGAGGCTGAGACTTCTGAAGAGGTGGTAACAGTTAAGATCAGGGTACACTCAAAACCTGTTCTAGCCCTCTTTGATTCGGGTGCTTCTCATTGTTACATATCAGATCATTTCATTGCCTTGCATTGTATACCTGTTAAGTCTTTAGACCACCAATGGGAGATTAGCACAGGGAATGGGGTAGTCATCTCTAAAATTTGTATATTGCCCTGTAGAAATATGTAACAAAACATTGGCCATAGATATGCTCGTACTAGATACCAAAGGGTACGACGTAATCTTAGGCATGACCTGGCTCAGCAAATACTATGCGGTTATTGATTGTCGAAATAAGAAAATTAATTTCAGAATTCCACTTCAGCCTGAATTTCAATTTGACGGGGAACTTAAGTCTGTCAAGAGAAAAACTCAGATGACTACTACCGAGATTCGGAAGAAGGAAGTACCGGTTTGGGATGAATTCCCAGAAGTGTTTTCTAAAATCTCAGGACTCCTACCTGACAGAATGGTTGAGTTCTCCATTGATACTATTCCAGGCACAGTTCCAATATCCAAAGCTCCGTACAGAATGGCACCCACTGAGTTAGAGATTCTAAAGAAACAGCTACAAGAATACTCTGATAAGGGGTTAATTAGGCCGAGTACTTCGCCATGGGGAGCTCCAGTGCTATTGGCAAACAAAAAGGATGGTGGTAAACGGATATGTATAGACTATAGAGAATTGAACAAAGTTACCATCAAGAATAAGTATCCCTTACCAAGAATTGATGATCTTTTTGATCAACTTCATGGAGCCCGAGTCTTTTCTAAATTAGATTTACAATCGGGTTATCATCAGCTAAAAGTAAAGAAAGAAGATATTCCAAAGACAGCATTCAGGACTCGTTATGGCCATTATGAGTTTCTAGTCATGCCCTTCGGAGTTACCAATGCCCCTGCAGTCTTTATGGATTTGATGAACAGAGTGTTCTCACCATATTTGGATTAATTTGTAGTTGTATTTATAGATGATATCTTAATATATTCCAAGAATGACAGAGAGCATGCAGAACACTTGAGGACAGTATTACAGACTCTCCAGCAGGAACAACTTCATGCTAAGCGGAGCAAGTGTGACTTCTGGTTAGACTGTATAGCTTTCCTTGGACATATGATTTCAGAAGAAGGAATTTCAGTTGACCCCAGCAAAATCCAGGCAGTAAAGGACTGGCCAATTCCAAAGACAGTAACAAAAATTAAGAGTTTTATTGGATTAGCTGGATATTACCGGCGTTTTGTCCGAGATTTCTCTAAGATCGCAGCCCCGTTAACAAAGCTCACCCGAAAAGGAGAAAAGTATATATGGACAGAGGAATGTACTGCAGCATTTGAACAATTAAAGAAAAGACTCATTACAGCTCCAGTCTTGAGGACTCCCTCAGGAAGAGGAGGGATGGTTATATACAGTGATGCATCCGGAAAAGGCCTGGGGTGTGTATTAATGCAACATGATCATGTCATAGCTTATGCATCTAGGCAATTGAAACCACATGAGAGAAATTACCCAACTCATGACTTAGAGCTGGCAGCAGTAATATTCGCATTGAAGATCTGGAGGCATTATCTTCTGGGAGACAAGGTGTTAATCTACACTGATCACAAGAGTCTTAAGTATATTTTCACGCAGAAAGAATTAAATATGAGACAGAGACGGTGGCTTGAATTGATGGCGGACTATGATATAGACTTACAATATCATCCTGGCAAGGTCAATACAGTACCAGATGCATTGAGCAGGAAGCCAGAAAATAAAATTCTAGTACAACTCACTCAACAGAAGGAGTTGATTCAGGACATCACAAAATTGGACTTAATGCTAGTACGAGGAACTGATAAGTCAGGACAGTTAATGGCTTTTCAAATTCAATCAACCCTAATGAATGAGATTAAAGAAGCTCAAAAGGAAGACCCCAGATTACAGAAATTCTGAGCTCAAGTAAAGGCGGGATTAAGAACTGATATCCGTATTCATTCGGATGATGCACTTTATTTTGGTAACAGAATTTGTGTTCCCCAAGGAGAAGTTCGACAGAAAATTCTGGCAGAGGCACATAATTCGGCTTATTCCATACACCCAGGGGGAACTAAGATGTATCAAGACATAAAGCAGCAATTTTGGTGGAATGCTATGAAGAGGGAAATAGCCCAGTATGTGGCCAAATGCTTGGTTTGCCAGCAGATAAAAATAGAACACCAGAGAACAGCTGGACTTCTACAACCCTTACCAATACCCGAATGGAAGTGGGAACATATCACCATAGATTTTGTCACGGCTCTACCCCGCAGTCCTAAGGGTAATAATGCAGTATGGGTAATCATCGATCGCCTCACAAAATCAGCTCACTTCATACCATTCAGAGTAGGTCAAACAACAAAAGTTCTAGCAGACAAATATATGAAGGAAATAGTTCGTCTGCATGGAGTTTCGGTTAGCATTGTATCGGATAGAGATACAAGATTCTGATCACATTTCTGGGAAAGTCTCCAAGAAAGCCTAGGAACTCGTCTGAAATTCAGTACTTCATATCACCCTCAGACAGACGGACAATCTGAACGAACTATCCAAATTCTTGAAGACATGCTGCGAGCTTGCATGATTGATTTCAAAGGGTCATGGGAAGACTATCTTCATTTGGCAGAATTCTCTTATAATAACAGCTATCAGGCCAGTATTAAGATGGTTCCGTATGAAGCCGTGTATGGTAGAAAATGTAGGTCACCGTTATGTTGGGACGAAGTCGGTGAGAGAAGACTTTTGGGGCCAGATATACTAATTCAGACCACAGACAAAGTCAGAATATTAGAGATCACCTCCGGGCAGCACAGAGCCGACAGAAAAGTTGGGCTGACACTAACAGAAGACCATTGGAATTCAGAGCAGGTGATCATGTATTTTTAAGGATATCACCAACAAAAGGGGTAATCCGATTCGGTACTCGCGGGAAACTTAGTCCGAAATATATCGGCCCATTCGAGATTTTGGACCGAGTGGGAGATGTAGCTTACCGCTTGGCATTACCGCCGTCATTAGAAGGAATTCATAATGTCTTTCACATATCACAGTTACGGAAGTATGTCAAGGATGAGAGTCATATTCTAAATCACTCTGAACTGGAACTTCAACTAGATCTATCTTATAAGGAACAACCGATGGCCATTCTGGACAAAAGTATCAAGACTCTGAAGAATAAGGCAATACCGTTAGTGTTGGTTTCTTGGAATAGGCATGTTCCAGGGGAAGCCACATGGGAACGAGAGGATGTTATTCGTGAGCGTTACCCTCAACTATTTACATCTTAGTTGGTAAAATTCTTTCTTCATATTCTTCTCTACCGTCATATTCCCCTTCCTGAAATTTCGAGGACGAAATTTTTTGCTAGGTGGATGGATTGTAACACCCCATCCTCAGAATACGTACTCAGATGCGTATCCTGATTTGTTACACACTTTGTTATTTTTTTCTCTTATTTATTTCTCTTACAATGAAAGTACTACATGATTTGATCTCTCTGGTAATCCGATTGGGTCAATTTTAGTTTTAAACACTATTCCCAATATTCTAGATTTTTCATGATTTTTCAGATTTTTTCTGAATTATTTTTATAAACACCATAAAATCGGAATTAATCGGTACCGCTGATTTATTCCTAGATTTTTAATTTACAACTGGGGTCAAATTTTGAGAAACCGCTTTCACATATCTACTTAGAATAATATGTACTATCTTAATTCATTTTTTGGGGAATTTTCAAAATTTAACAGATTTCTGCCAGATTTGGCGTCGACCGATATTGACGGCCGATTTCAGGATTTTTAATTTAAAAATTATAAAGAATTTCTTGAAACGAATTTCACCATGATTCTTAGAATAATATTCTTGATTTTTGATAATTTTTGCGGGTCGTTCCGAGATACTTGATTTTCGGACGATTTCGGTATTTTTCCGAAAGTTTTCCGTATCCGCAACCGAATCCCGGGAATCCGCCACTCTAATTATTTTTCCATTTTCTTCCGAGAAAATATCTTCCTTTTTTCATTTTCTTTTCCTTTTCTCTTTTTCCTTTTCCTTCCACCAAATTCTCCAAACTTCTCCATTCTTCCATTATCTTCTACAACTTTCCACCAAAAATATCTCCTTTCCTCCAAAAATATCTTCTCCAAAATATCCAACTCTCTCCCATCACCATGGCCGGCCAAAGAGAGGGACACCTCACCCTCTCCATTTTACAAAAACGCCCTCTCTAAATATTTATTTACATCACCTTCACAAATCCAATTCCTATATAAACCTTTCCTTCTTCATTACACTTCATTTTTTTCTTCACCAACACCTTAACCACCACCAACCCTCCTTCATCTCCACCACAACCACAACTACTACAACTTCTCTAACTCTCTACCTTCATCTTCTTCCTCCTCCATCTCCATTCAAACCACCACAACTTCAATAACTCCACCAAAGTCTCCACCTTCTCCTTTACCTTTTCCAAAAACTACCACTACAACAAAAGCTCTCCACAAAACCACCACCCCATCTTCTTCTCAAGGGCCGGCCACCTCCTTTGGATTGGGGCCGAGCTCTTCTTCGTCGGTAACATCTCCGGTGATTATTCCGGTAATCGTTTACGATTATTCCGGTAATCATTCCGGTGACGATTACAACGACAACACTAACGACACCACCACCATATTTTTATAACCTTTTTCATCACCATCATCTCTACCAATTTCACCACCATCTTCACTTCCACCATCAAGTTCACCATCACAACACCACCTTCATCTCCACTACTTCCTTTACTTTCTTTTATTACTCCACCAAAATCCATCTTCTTTACCAAATACCACCACCACCAACAAAATCATCTTCCCTTTCCTCTCCTCCTCCCTCTCCTTGGGGCCGGCCACTCCCTAGGCCACCACCAAGGGGTGGCGCACCACCCTAGGGCCGGCGGCCACCCAAAGCCCAAGCCCCCTTTCCTTTGCTCGCTTGGTATTTTTCCTCTCCCGGGGAATCGGACGCGCAAAGCTTTAAAAGTGGCGTTTTAGGCGAGTGATTTTCCTCGCCAGAAAATAGACTTGTATTAAAATCATTATTATGTTGGCTTTGATATCAGTGCGATGTGGTTGTACGGGTGTGTGTGTTGTAATCTGTGGGCATGTCTTCATTTGAACCGGACTGATATACGGTAATGCTTGTAATAAGATAGAACAACTCGTGCGGACCATTCAGCCTCCGGTCTCTCACTATCTCAAAAGAGAAGTGATTGGGACCGTCAGGTTTCTCAGCACCGCCTCCAGACCATTCAGCCTCCGGTCTCTCACTATCTTGAAAGAGAAGTGATTGGGACCGTCAGGTTTTTCAGCTCCATCTGGTAAGCATACTTAGCGCTCAGTGCTTTACCACTAGATTCGTCTAGGCAAGATGCTGCCGGATTTACTACTCGCACTTTACGCCGAGTTGTCCCGGTAATCTTGCCAGACGCTCCAGTGTTAAACACTGTTAGCTATCTGTGCCTCCAGCTTGCTTAAGCTCCACTCGATTATGCTCAGCTACTACCTGATAATTGCCCCTTGTTATTACATGACTTGTCACTTGACGAATATCACCCTCTTGTCATGCTATCACTTGATACCCGGCATGATACACTTGACTCTTATAATTATCACGACAACGGGAATGATGACCTGACCTCTTGATTTCTTTATAGTACTTACTGCACTCCTGAGATACATGTATTCCTGACTTATTCCTGCTCATTCCCGGAATCTGATAAATGCATAATAAATCATAAAAAGGAACAACTTGCATCGGGTCGAGGGAAACTCGCGGCTATCAATACATGTTCGTGTTTACAGTGGTATTAGGCATGTTGTACAACTAAAACTTCCGGTCTGACCTGTGGGCCTCCAGGGGACCGAGGGGAGAGCAGGCTCCCTCCTTCCTGGTACCATCTTGATAAGGGCATCCATAAGACCCTCCTGAATCGCCTTGCGGTAGGTTCCGTCACCAAGCAACGGAACATCCTGGGCCGTGGTCCCGGGTATGCACGGGACCCACTGTAAACATTGTTCGTTGATACCCCCGCTGGTTTCCAATAACAGCCTCAACCTACTCAGATGTGGATGTATGTGCGTTAGGACGCTATAGCACATACCTAGACATATGAGTAGGATGAGTAATAAGATTAAGCATTAAAAGTGATAATATCGATGTATTCAGGTTTTTCCATTTATAATACGTTGTACCTCCTTTACACGCTAGTTATTCATAATGCTATATCAACTCTCATACACTTATCTCTTATGCCACTTGGCTGTAACCTGAATATTTGTTGGGAGGTTCTGACTCCCTTGAATTTGTATGTTCAGGTTCTGAAGCTTGGATTGAAGTGGAGCCCTCCACCGAAGATCAAGTTTTCCTCTCAGAGCAGGCTGACTAATCTTGGTCCCTTTCGTACCCGACTCTTCCTTCCAGCTTGCGGGATTTTCCTTCAGCTCATGAGCATCTTGTATTCATATTGTAAATTTTACTTTTGTACCTGGCTGTGATATACGATACATGTAATAGTATATCACACTCTGTGATAACTTTGTAAATTGTACTCCTTATGTTGGCATGTGTATAAATACTACGTATTATGGTAATGTGATTCTTACCTGTACTGATGCTTAGCGTATATACGTAAGGGTACTTATAACCTGCGTATATACGTCGCAGTAATGTCTCCGTACCCTCGGGATCGGGGCGTTACACAATCGGAATTGAATTTCTGAATTCCGCTTTCACTTTACTTCTTAAAATCATATTTTATTCTTTAATACATTTTCTGAGATTTTTCAGAATTTATCAAAATCCGGCCGAACCGGTGTAGACCAGTATCGGCGGTTGGCTTTCAGATTTCTAATTTGAAAATGGGATTTTATTTCTGAAAATCGATTTCACCATGTACCTTAAAATAATATTTATTATTTTTAAGAATTTTTCGAGACCTTTCCAGATCAGTCCAATTTTCCAGCATTTTCGATGTTTTGGGATTTTCCCAGATCCGGAATATCATCTAACTTATTTTTCTTTTTCTTTCCTTTCCCATTTTTCCCATCCACTCCCTTTTCCTCTATATTCCCTTTTTCTTTTTCTCCAAAAATTCCTCCACCACACAACCCTCCAAAATATCTTCTCCTTTTTCTTTTTTATTTTCTTTTCCTTTTCCTTTCATTTTTTCTTTCTTTTTCTCTTTCTTCCCTTCTTTCTTCTCCTTCCCCTGGCGCCAGCGACCGCCTCCTCCTCCTCCTTCTTTCCCCAAAATTCTCCCCCTCTCTCACTTCACCTCCTAATCTCTCCCTCAATTCTCTCTCTCTATCTCCTCCTCTTTCTTCTCCACCCTTCAAATTCTCCCACCTCCCTCTCTCTCTTCCTCCCCAAGAACTGACCACCACCACCATCAATGCCGACACCTCCGGCCAGGCTCCGCCGCCGCCCAGCGACTCCGGCGAGCCCTTCCTTTCTTTTCCTTTTCTTCTTTTTCTTCTTCTTTTCCTTTTCCTTTTCCTTTCTTTTTCTTTTTCCCTCTCCCCTACTTGGGCGGCCAGCGTGGCCGCCCCTGTCTGGCGGCGCCGCCCCTAGCGCCGCCCCCTTGGCGCTCCTGGCCGCATGGCCAGGGCTGGCCTGGCCACGGCCTGGCAAAGCCAGGCCGTGCCAGAGGTTGAGGGGGGCAGCAGCCCCTCTGCCCCCACTTCTCTCTCTCTCTCTCCCCGGATCTCTCTCTCTTCCCCTTGGGGTGGCCGGCACGGCCACCAGAGGGCCGCCGGCGCCGGCCCTGACAGGGCCACGGCCAGGCCTCCTGGCCTGGCCGTGGACGGCTGTGAGGGGGGCAACAGCCCCCCTCCCTTTTTTCTCTCTCCTCTCTCTCTCATCTCTCTCTCTCTAAGCAACTCTCTCACTCTCTCTTCAAATTCTCTCTCTCTAACTGTCTCTCTCTCTCTCCAAATTCTCTCCCTGCTCTCTCTAATCTCTTTCTCTCTAGATCTCCCTCCTTTCTCTCTCTAAGATTTTCTCTCTAGAAATCTCCCTTTCCCTCTCTAGGTTTCTCTCTCTAACTCTTTCTCTCTCTCCTCCTCCCTTTCTCTCTAAAAATATATATATTTTTTATTATATGGTGCGTGCGCGAGTTCCCAGGATTTCTTAGTTTTCGGCCTTTCTGGAGCTTTAGGCGAGTGTCCTCGCCTCCATTTGGGTTTCCCCGCTTTGTCGGGTCGACATGTATTTTATTCCATGTTTAAATTTATTTTGTATTGGGCTGGGTCCCTGTATTTGTGTATGGCCGAGTGCCAATGACTGGACATGTATTGCTCTGTGACGAATGCTTGTATTAGGGTAGTTTAATTCTTGTATATATATACCATGCCTGTGATGTATTTTACTGCTTTATACCATGCGTGGCCGACCCTTCGTGGTCGTTGGACTCTGGGTTTCTGCCCACTCCTGGGATGGCTAGTAGCCACCGAGAGTGCGCTTAAACCCCGAGCGTTCTTGGCTTCCGGACCCTTCAGCCTCCGTCTCTCACTATCTCGAAAGAGAAGTGAATTGAGACCGTCAGGTTTCTCAGCCTCCGGTCTCTTACTATCTCGAAAGAGAAGTGAGTTGAGACCGTCAGGTTTCTCAGCCTCCGGTCTCTCACTATCTCAAAAGAGAAGTGAGTTGAGACCGTCAGGTTTCTCAGCCTCCGGTCTCTTACTATCTCGAAAGAGAAGTGAGTTGAGACCGTCAGGTTTCTCAGCCTCCGGTCTCTCACTATCTCGAAAGAGAAGTGAGTTGAGACCGTCAGGTCTCTCAGCTCCGCCTGGTTATCATGATCAGCGTTCAGCGCTTTACCACTAGATTCGTCTAGGCGAGATGCTGCCGGATTTTCTACTCGCACCTTAAGCCGAGTTGTCCCGGTAACCTTGCCAGACGCTCCAGTGTTAAATACTGTTTGCTGTCTGTGCCTCCAGCTTGCTCAGCTCCGCTTGGTTGTGCTCAGCTTCTACTCTATCACATGCCATGTATTTACCTGATATGTTAACACTTGACATGCCATTACTTCATACCTGTCATTTTCATGCTACTATTTAACATCGTTTGTATCACCTGACAGCTGAGGTGTTATCACCTGACACCAGACATGCTACTACTTGGCAAATGCCCCTTGTTATGACATGATTTGCCACCGGACTAATATCAATCTCTTGTCATGACTTATCACCTGTCACCTACATGAATACTTGTCATTGGCATGTTAAAAACTTGATACCCGTTAGGAGTAACTCTCTACTCATGATTATCATATTACGGGAATGTAGTGCCTGATCTCTTGTTATGAACTCCCGTTATGCTTGTTATGACTCCCGTTAAGCTTGTTATGACTCCCGTTATGCTTGTTATTACTCCTGTTATGCCTGTTATGTACTCCTGTTATGACCAGTTATGTTCCTACTCATTCCCGTAATCTGATAATTATGTTTCATAAGCTATAAAAAGGATAACTTGCATGGGAAATGGGAGGAAGTGATGGATGCCGGTATGATGCCTTGCTTATAGTAGTGGAATACCAAAAACTGACGATTCATGTTAGGGGGATTTCAGGCCCCCAGAAGATGCGTGTTAGGGGGATTTCAGGCCCCCAATGGCTGTGTCCCGGGCGGACGGGAACTACTATAAGTATGAGTTATCAGTTCTTCATCAGCTTCCAGTAATCAACCTCGACTTGCTTATATATGGATGTATGTGTGTTGAGATGTACACCAGGACACATACCTAGATATATGAGTCAGACGAGTAATAATAATAAAATGTCAAGATAATGACTTGTTATGTTGCTCTACAAACTTGGATATACCACTTGTTTCACCACAATTGCTTTCATCGGGTTTTACATCGGATTTTCGGTTTTATGATTATTATCATATTAACTGCTCACACTCTGCTTTATCACTTGTATTCTATTCCATCAGTCTTCTGCTCCTATCTTATCGTTCCATGAGTACTTCCTGCTTGATATCACTTGTCTTATATCTACCTGATTACATGCCTATGCTCACGACACTGTTTTCAATGCATGATTATGATTCGGTTTTATCGATACACGTGTGCTTATCTTTGCACGCCATCTGGCTTTCGTATCACCACTCGCCTGGGGAGTTCTATCTGACTCCCCTGGATCCTCATGTCCAGGTCTTGGAGCTTGGAGCGTGTGGATTCCCCCAGTTGCTGATTAGAGTGGCGTTGTTGAAGCATGGATCCCCAGCAGACCGTCTGGAGCCTTATCCTTCCAGGCCCCCTGTGCGCCTCTCGAGTTTTCCTTTTGTAAACTCGTGAGTGCCTTATACTGTTCATACATGTACATCTTTTTGTATTCTCGCATTTACGCCTATCAGTGATGTAATATTCTTGTAATATTTATCACCTCTGGTGATAACTTTGTAATTGTACTCATATGTTGGAATGTATAATGCACCATTTGCTTCTGTACTCTGATTCTTGCCTGTACTGATGCTTAGCGTTTATACGTGAGGGTATTTCTGACCTGCGTATATACGTCGCAGTAACGTCTCCGTACCCGCCGGATCGGGGCGTTACAAAATCCATAAAGAAAGAGAAACAAAGAGTTAGTATTTTCGAAAAGCATTTTGAAAAAGAAAAATATTTGAAATATAATTGTAAGATCTAAGCAATCTATAAGTTATAGGAAAACCGAATTTTTCATTCCTAAACTTAGTCTCTATTCAAAAATTTGTTATCAATCAAAGTAAGGAGTCAAATTGTACTTCTCATCTAGTCTATTACTTTACACTCAGTCATATGCACCTTGTGATTGTGAAAATTTTGACTAAGGGTTCATTAACTCTAACTCTTATGCCTTATTTATTTATATATATATACTTTTTTTCTTTTTTGGTGGTATTATTTCTTAGTTCTATTAGGCTTTCTAATCTGCCCATGTTACGAGCCTTTAATCGATGACTCCCAAACCAAATGGTCTTAGGGCACCGGGTGAGAAAACACCCCAAGAACTTAAAGACTCGAGCAAACAAGGCCACAAAACTAAGAATTTTATTATATGGACCTCTTTTAGACGTGAATACTTATACTTTATTAGGCACAAATACCCAGCTTAATCAGGGAATTTTTATATATATATATATTTTTCAAACTTATCTAATCATCTTTCGCATAAATACTAAGGCTTGCTTAGGCCAAAGCACCTAGCTAATCAATAATTAGATTTGTTTATTTTTTTTCTTTTTTCTTTTTTTTCTTTTTTTTTATTTATAAGGCATAAGAATCTTTGTTTTTGAACCCTAAGTGTGTAAGTGTATGAAGTGTGCATATTTCATCAAGGTAAAGATCAAGACTAAATTACTTTAACAAATTTTCTTTCTAACCCTAAAAATCAAACAAATAATCTTATTTTGACCAAGTATAAGAAATCCTAATTTGGATTTTCCTATTCCTTAAAATTAACTTAATTTCTTACAAAAAATATGTCAAAGTATAATTTTTATTTTCAAAAAGTTTTTAAAAGCAAAGAAAATGTTAAATTTATTATTTTTTAATAAAAAGAAAAACAAAAGTAATGTTAGAACCCTCCCCCACACCTATCTCATGCATTGTCCTCAATGTATGAATTAATGCATAGATGCATGAAAAAGACGAAAGGGAAGGAAAATGTTACCTTAAGGTGGTGGTTCCGGTGGTGGTCGGATTGGTCCACAAAATGTGGCCCATCAACTTTTCGTAGGGTTCGGAGGAACCCACCAGAAATTTCTTTAATATAACCCATTAAATTGTGTATCCATGAAGGATTTTTATTAAAAATTTAACCCCATCTAATTTCCAAATTCCATAAGTAATTTCAGAGTCAAATTTGTCAACCGTCTTGTCCCAGAATGGAGTATGAAACGATAGAATGATTGACTTGGACGCAGGAAGTACAGGAACTAATACCGACTCAGGAAGGTGACTTAAGTCAAGTAAAGGTTCAGGAGTCGAGATTGGTTCAAGAAGCGGGTCCAAGTCAAGAAGTTGAAACTCAAGTCCACAGTTATTTTCTGATAATGGAATGTGACTTAATATTGGTGATTCAAGTTCAAGAATGATAGGTGTGGGAATCAAAACTGACTCTAAAATATTACTCAGGTCGGGTAATAAAACAGGAGTCAATATTGATTCGGAAATTTGAACTGGATCACAGATTTGAGAATCTAGATCACATATCTCATTGAGTTCAATGTCATAAAAATGAGAACTTGCCAATTTGTCCATAGGACTTTCAAAAGTAGAAAATTGGTCAAGTTCAATATGATCATCAAAAATAGGTGATTCAATTTCATGATGAATTGGCACAGGATCCAATGTTGACTCAGGGAAAAGATTGAAGTCAGGTGAAGACACCGGAGTCATTATTGAATCAGGAAGTAAAATTGAATCACTAAGTTGAGATTCATGATCATATTCATTTTCAAGTTCGATTTCAGGAAAAGGATAACTTGCCAAACTGTCAATATTCTTTTCAAAATTTGGAGTTTGGGCAAGTTCAAATGACTGTTCTGAAATGGAACCTTGATTTCCAAAACTACATGACTCTTCGGCTCTAACAGAATGGTTACCGACATCAGAACTGGCCAAACGGTGAGAATGTAAACATTGGACCATCATATCTATGTCGTGATTACGAGCGTTTTGAGCCTGAGTCATGGCTTCAAGCATCTCTTCATAGGTGATATGTTCATTGTTGTGTTGAAAAGATGAAGTGTTATCTTGGAATTTGTAGTGAAATTGTGAGTCCATTAGATTTTGTGATTTTTGTTTGGACTCACGCATACTCATTTCCAAAATTGATGGTTTTCTATTTTGGACTGGTGGAACTGAGTATGAATCTTGAAAATATTGTGGACTAGGTGGAGAAGGAAGACAAGTTGGTTGAAAATTGGACTCGGGGTAGGTGAATCCCCACTGACTCTGTGAAGAGTTGAAATCATTATGGAAATTATAGTTATTAGATTGGGGGTATGGGTTATATTGATTCGGATAAGACCAATCCGGCACACTAGGTTGGTTAAAGTTATGATATGCCGGGTTGGTAATATCTGAAAATGAAGTCGGTGTGTAATATGGATTACTATTAAAATTGAAAAAATTGTTATTATAAGCCATATCACACAATAAAGCACAAACAAAAACAAACAAATAAGCAAACAAAAAAGAAAAAAATTTCTAACCTAAGTTAGGGTAGACCTATGACCTAGACGACTCCTAACTGATTAGACTGTCCACG
The DNA here is from genome assembly GCA_038442645.1 of Agave tequilana. Lineage (NCBI taxonomy): Eukaryota > Viridiplantae > Streptophyta > Magnoliopsida > Asparagales > Asparagaceae > Agave > Agave tequilana. Next base: position 68,297 of record JAVJIF010005227.1, read on the forward strand.
GGAGGTCTAATGCAGACTTTGACCACAAGCTAATCAGCCAGGTCAGGGCAAGGTTGGTGGGAGGTTTTCCGTCAAAGACGTTCCTTAATTAAATAACCACCAACCTTCGGGCTTTCGGCCCTTAATCCCTTTCCTAGACACTGATTTGACAGGAGTCAAATTCCAACACCTTTCCCCCTTAGGATAATCTCCTAATTGAGTCCGATATGTCCCTAGGGCCAACGTCTACTCGTTTTTAGTTAGGCTTGGGTTAGTGAGTGCTTGGAATCTGATTTTTGGGCTAAGGAAGGGTGATTAAATCCCCACCTTATCTTGTTATGGGTTAGTGCCTTTAAGATAAGTTTGTGCAAGTGTACAAGATATGTAAATAAGATTCACTCAAAGCAATGAAAATCAACCAAGAGGTGAGTCCTATTCTACATGCAATGCGAACGTACCTTGCTCCAGCACTCTTCAACAGTAAAATAAAAGAATTGAAAAGACACGTGCCTAAAATGCAAACGTCTAATCAATTTTTTATCTTTTTCAACAAGTATTTTACTGTTGGTTTATTAGCAGGCTTATGGTGATGACATATAAGAAAAAACAAATTGCAGAAAACTAGAATTTTGCAAGTCAAGCAGCCCTGTAAAAAACAACGTTAGTACTCAACTCCTTTTTGTCGCGTATCCGCGGCTTTGGCCGCGAAAACGCGGCAAAGCAGAGGGTAATTGGTCTCTACTTTCTAGAGCAGAGGCCCAATACCACTTATATGTTACTGCAATCTTAATTTCCTGCTTTGCTTGCCCTATAACCTGCAACAGAGAAGAAAATTCGTTTTAGTTCTAAAAAATTTTCAATAAAAATCAGATTTCAATAAAAACGTTACCCTCCCCGGCAACGGCGCCAAAAATTTGATTGAGGCTAGACCTGCACACAAAATACGATATTTTAGAACTTTTAATAAAAATGTGCAAGTGCTCAATTCTTACCGCTATAGTAAGTGGCTATGCGGGTCGTGATCCACAAGGAGGGTTTACGATGGAAGCGTTCGAGGTTCTTTATTGAAATCTTTATGAAAACCAAACGAAAGTTCTTCTTTGTTTTAAGAAATAAAAATGAAAGAAGAGTTAAAGGTTAAAGGTTAAAGTTAAAAAGAAAGCGATAGATGAAGAAGGTGGAGAATCAGAAAGCGACTATGTACAAATGAGATGGAAAAGAAATGATGAAAGATTTGGAAGATGTGGTGATCTATACTAAAGAAATAAAAGAAGTGAAGAAAGAAGATGAAAGAAGTACTCACCTAGTTTAGTTGATGACTTACCTGGAACCCTTGCATGTTCTACCTTACTTTGGAGGCGTTCAACGCATAGGTCATAAGATCGAGCTCAGTCCCTGTTCGCATTATATCATCAAGCCTTGCAAGAATGAAGTGATACGGATCTTGAGGAGGAGAGCGTCTTCATGAAGTATCGTTGGCACTCACAAGGCTTTTGTATACTTATACTTCTGGATTCACTTGCAAGCTCATCAAAAACAAAAGAGGTAAATTAGAAAGAGGAAGAAGAAAACAAAAGTAAATACAAACATAAAACAAAAACATTTACCTTTATTACTTGTAGAAACAATGGAAGAAAGGAGGAGGGTACATCGGTGTCACTCTCAACATAAGTCTCTCTCTCTCTCTCTTACTTACATGAATCTTCATCTATCCTAAGCTTACATACAAATTACATAAAAAGAAAAGAAAGACCTAAACTACAAGAAATGAAAACTAGGCTAAATCCTATCTCTGCATCGTCGTCCCATTTTCAGTGCAAATACTGGCCTTTTATAGGCAAAAACCCAACGTGCAGGATCCCGGGGAGATCGGGCGAGCAAACGCTCCCCTTAACTCCCCAACCAAGCCGCGAAAACGCGGGTTTGGCCGCGTTTTCGCGGTCAGGGTGTGGCCAGGTGGCCACACCCTGTTGGTGGGTCTCCCCGGGTTCGAGTTCTGGTTTTATCTTGGGTTGGATTTGCAGTTCAGCTCCGAGATTTTGAAGAAATGGCCGTTGATCTTTGCTTCAACCGATTGATTCTGAGAGGATTCTTCTCAACCAGTTTTCAACCTCTTGATTTTGCCCTGATTCAGTGAGCTCGAATTAATTCTGATTTAATTCAGAATTTTGGTGGGCTTTTGGGCTCATTTCTCTTCATCTCCTTAAAGAATGGGCCTGCAAATAAATTAAACATTTAATTAGAACAATGCAGATTTTATTCTATAATAAGTATGAAAATATGATACTAAATATGCAACATTAGAGACCAATCAACCTCACTGCAAAAAGAACACAGGGTCAATATCTTGAAGATAAGGAAAATGTCAAAGTGTTGAAGCTCAAACGTAAGGCTCAACAAATGAGACCCGGAATGTGAGGCTCACATGAAGCCCGCATCTGAGCTTCACACTTGAAGACTTAGAAAATTTTCTAAGTCATTAGACTCAAACACGAATCTCATAATGAATGAGATCCGCGTGAAGCTCACCAGGCTCGCGTCTAATTCATAAACGTGCAGGTCGCATCAATAAGACAAAACGTGAAGATTGTCAAATTCGCGTTCTGTTCATTAACGCGAGAGTTGCGTCTACAAATCAAACGCGGACTTGTGAGCCCTGCGTCGATTATTCAATTTCAACAAAAGTTTTAAAACTTCAAAAAGAAGTTAAGAGATAGTGTCTCTTCGTGTTCAACAATGGTGAAAGCCATTTCTTACCTGAAATGGGGGCCTCTTGAGGAGTGACATCCATTAGGGTTGTACCAACGACGATGCAAGAAGAGGAAACAACGTTCTTCGAATTCGGAGCCATTTGATGGCAATGATCTTCGAAGAAGATTGAGAAAAGCATAAAAACTTTGGGTTCCTCTGAAAGCTCAAGGGCTTCAAAAATTCTTCAAATGCGGGTCTGATGGAGAAGACAGTTAAAATGAATGACTGTTGAGAGACCCTTGGCCTTTTTATAGGCCCTTCAATGGCCTTGATTTGTGGCGTGAATCTCAAGCTCAATCTGAGCAACACGTGTCCATCACGAAGTTTGCATTCAAGGGACATCCGCGTCCAAAAACTCTTAGAGCGACCTTTGAGTACTAAGCCAGAGTCGCGTCTAAATGAGGATTGCGTCTTCACTGAGAATCGCGTCTAAGCATGACTATCGTGCCTCAGGATCAGATAAGGCTCGCGTCTAATGCTACAGTCGCGTCCAACTGAGAGCCACGTTCTCTCTATCCCATACAAAGAGTATGTCCCTGCTTCTACAATCAGTTCAACAGTATACTGGCAAAAGCAATAGACAACTCTAACAGTTCAATAGTACACCGACAAATAAATCGGAACTCATACAAGTGCTAAACTGTGTATCTAGATACGTACAATGATCTTCCATGGAGACTTCAAGCAGTTCAATAGTACTCTTACGAAGACCAGAATCCAGATAAGATCAAGCTCAGGGTGTTTCAAAAGATTGCCAGTCTAATCACGAAAGCCCAAGGCAACATAAGTCCAAAGTATTCCGAAATCTATCCCAGTTAATCGTGGAGTTTTGAAAACTTTAGAGGGAATTTTGTAGGCTGTCTAAAAATTACTGAAGACTAAGCCTTAAACGCAGGCCTCATGCTAAATGTGAGGGTTGCATTTCAACTCAAACCTGTCCAACATTGTCAAATGTGGAGGTTGCGTCTCAGCCTGTCCAACATTTCAACTCAGCCTATCCAGCATCCAACTGGAAATGTGGATTTTAACCAGTCACCTTCCAACCTCAAACGCGGACTTCATCATCAACATGACGCGAGGATCGTGTTCTGTGTCAAACGCGATAGTCATGCTGCTCTTCAATACGCGAACCTCAGGGTCGCGTTTCAACATCAAAATGCAAGCCTGCGTAGTTTTGCGTTTTAATTTCAATGCAAGCCTGTGAGCTCTGCATTCCAATACAGACGCGAGCCTGTGAGCTCCACATCTTAACATTAGAGCGAGGTCTGTGTCTTGCGCAAGACCTGCGTTTCTGTTGTAACTGACAGCCGTGAACTTGATGAGTTACACCTCATTTTCTCTTCACATAATGGGAAATAACTTCCCATTATGGAGAGATTTAAGGGGTTGGTTACACCCCTCCCATAAAGAGATCTAAGGGTTGGTTACATCTCAGAATTCTCTATAAATAGCTATGAATAGCTAGGAAAAAAGGGAAGATTTTTGGAGGAGGAACCCAAGAAGCCATAGGCCAGAGGAGAATCCCCAACAAGGCACACTTGATGCTTAATTCTTGAAGCTGGATAACTACAGAAGGCTAAAGCTTGAGCACAAGACTGTTGAAAAAGAATATTTTTTATAAACTTACTGAGTTCAAGTTATATAATCTCTTTAGATTTTATCCACTGATTAAGGTTTTATACTTTACCAGTGTGCTTCCAATGAGAGCAAGAAGATCCGAAGATCAAGCTTTCAGTTTGGCTCGTCAACGGAGAACAAGAATCACTCTCCACCGCTACACGAAGAACCCAGCATTAAATAAAGGAGAGATCCAACCATTCTTCCTTCTTTTGTAATTGGATTATTGATCCGTTGTAATTTTTTTACAATCAAATAAAGATTTTACACGCTTTCAATTTTTCTAAGAAACAGGTATCAGCCTTTTGTGGGAGTCTCTCCATCGATCTCTCAGTTTATATATACCCTTAGAGTCTTCATTGGCAGTATGGGTCCTGCGGATTTCAATAGCCACACGATCTACACGTTGCGATTCTTTCATAACGCTCTGGATTATGCTCTTGATTGCGGGAGTAATTTCTGCTACGGTCTGTAATTTTTGCGCTGAAGTAGGAATTGTTGCAATATTTGAAATATGAGATTACCTGGCGGCGTAATGGACTTTATGAATGTTGGCGGATACCAATGAGGTCAGTTGTTGTGATTGTTTTTGCTCGTGACAGGAAAGATTGATCTTGGAGTGGCGACGCTCTCGAAAGGAGTGCCCTCGACGCAGTGGATTCCTCAGAAGGATGAGTGTCCTCGGGGCAGTGGATTCCTTAAAAGAATGAGTGTCCTCGGGAACAGCTGGGCGATGTTCTTAGGGAGAAGCTCTGCTTGGCATTTTTGGGAGTTTCTGATGAGATGGGACACATGTCTTGATCCTGGTGCAGGTCAGAAATTGACCACTATAGATGCCCCTACGCTCCCTCTTTTTTCAAGCTCCAGGGAGAAGTGGAACGGACTGATTTGGCTCTGGTTCGAGAAGTTGAAGCGTCATTTTTTATTCTAAAGGGTCTAGTCAAAGTACCTTTCATATTCTGAGCCCTCTTTGAAAACTGGAGTTGGTGAAGACGACTTGCAAATTAATGACAAAATCCTGACTTCATGATGGATGAGGAAATCTTTTGTGAGAAGTCTTGGCTCTTCTCTTCATCCTTATGAGGAAATCGCATGACCGGGGGAGTCTTTATTGGCAATGCGGGTCATGTGGATTTCAATAATCGCATGATCTGCACGTTGTGATTCTTTCACAACAGAATGGAATATGCCCTTGATTGCAAAAGTGAGTTCTGCTACATTATGTATCAGTCTGCACTGAAGTAGGAGTTGCTGCAATATTTGAAACGTGAGATGACCTGGCGGCTTAACGAACTCTAGGAATGTAGGCGAATATCAATGAGGTTAGTTGTTGGTGTTACCTTTGCTCGTCACAAGAAGGATTGATCTTGGAGTGGCGACGATCTTGGAAGGATTGTCCTCATGAAAGTGGATTCCTTAGAAGGATGAGTGTCCTCGGGGCAGTGGATTTCTCAGAAGGATGAGTGTCCTCAGGAACAGTTGGACGATGTTCTTACGGAGAAGCTTTGCTTGGCGTACCCTGTCTATCTTCGAGAGTTTCTGATGAGATGAGACACGTATCTTGATGCCGGTGCAGTTTAGAAATTGACCACTACATATATGTGAATGTACATTTGTGTGTATGTATATATACACATCATGTATGCATGGATTTTATGTATGCGTGTCGGTATTTATGTATATGTGTATTTGTAAATATGTGTACGTATATGTGAATTTTTTTTGTTTAGAAGTATTCGTGTATAAATCATTATGGTTATATATGTGAATGTATATTTGTGTGTGTAATATTTAAACATATGAGGAGAAAAATAAAATTGTATGTACGTGTTTCTTTTTTTGTTTGTTGATGTGCATATGCATGTAAGTATATATATAATTATGCATGTAGTATGTCTGTGTGTACAAAATTTATTAATGTAGGTTTGATCATGGCTAATTCATTAGTTATGCACCTTAGTAAGAAATCAAAAATAATATATTTGCGTCTCTTTTTCTCCCTTTCCTCTCCTTTCTTGCACGCGGTCTTCTCTTTTTTTCATTCCCTTTACACAGGGCCAATCAAGTCACACCTTCTGTCCTCACCCCAATCCACCTCTCTATGGCCCACTCCAGTTCTCTCCTCTCCGTGTCCTAAGGACAAATGTGTAACAATATTGACAATCTCACTACTTACTATCTAATTTCATCAAACTTCCCAAAAACACTACTCTTCAAGCTCCTCATCTCCATACCACGAAAGAAATATCCCTTCACATTATGTTCGCAGCTAACAAGACCATCTTCAACCTTTGTGAGCTCCCCTCAGAGATTCTCTAAGATGTGCATCCTCACCTCCTTATCTACTACTTTATATAGCCATGGCTTTAAAATCTGCCCACTCCCTCGACATCCATGTCGTCTATTCTTGTGCACTGGTGTCGCTATCATCGCACTTTTTATCACTATCTCAAGAAATCTCACTACAAGTTTCCTTGTATGACACATTATTATTACAAGGCATGTATGAGGAAGATGACTCCAACTAGGTTGAGATAAAATTGTTTTGCTAACCAAAAGGATCATTAACATCCACTTTCGTCTAGACAGTGTTTGCTTGGCTTTAACTTCATGGTTGTACTTAGCTGTAGCACCCCGTTCCCGGGATACTTACCCAGATACGTGTCCCAAATTTTTTCGACCGTATTGTTCAATTTTCTTCCTGTATGTGTTCATGGGTTGTGATTGCTTATATTATTGAGTATCGAATCTACATTCTCAGACCTAGAGTAAGCCCTGACCTGGACCGAGAAGCCGGTACCAGCCAGTAGCCCGATTTGACTTTCTGGTAGTCTAATTTGACCAATTTCAGTTTCAGACACTATTTTCTAATATTTTAGATTTTCATGATTTTCTGAAATTTTTCAAAATTTTTCTGCAAAATCTCCAAAACCGGTGTTAGTTGGCATTGCTGACTGATTCCTAGATTTTTTTAGTTTTCAAACGGGATTGAATTTTTAAAAATATCTTTCACAGTACTTCTTAGAATTTCATTTTCTATCTAAATACATTTTTTTGGGATTTTCCTAAATTTATCAAATTTCACCGATTCTGGTGTCGGCCGGTATCGCCGAAAGATTCCAGGATTTTTAATTTGAAAATTATATAGAATTTCTCGAATCTGATTTCACAGACATCTTAGAATAATATTTGCTATTTTTTTGGAACGTTTTTGAAACAGTCGATTTTCACCCAATTAAAATAATAAATTATTTACCGATCTTTTCTTTTCTTACTTTTTCCTTCTCCACTCCTCTACTTATTACACCCAGAATATTTTATTAATTTTATTATTTAATAAAATATTTATTTATTATTATTTTACTATTTCTTTCTTTTCCTTTAATTTCCCTTTTTCCTTTCTTTTTCTTTCTTTTTCTTCTCTTCTTTTCTCCCCCCACACTCCAACCTCCATCCCCTGGAAAATGCAGCGCAGCCACAGCCAGGGAGCAGGGCATGATGAGCTGAGCAGCCCATCTCCCCCCATCCCCTTTCATCATCACCACTCTATTCCTCCTCCATTTAATCTCCTTCCTTCTCTCCCCATTTCCAATTTAATTTTAACTCTTAACCACTTCAACAAAACTAAACCCACTCCCTTCATCTCCTCCTCACTATCGCCTCCACCATCACCACCACCACCGTCGGCCGCCCTAGGCCGGCCACCCACTCCCCCACAACTCCTCTCCACCCCACCACCTTCTTCAATCTCCATCAACCACCAACCACCATCAATTTCATCATAACCCATCACCACCACCTCACTTCCTCCTCCAAAATTCACCATCACCTCCACCAAATTCTCCACTTCCACCACCCCATCACCACCTCCTCCTCCTCCTCCTCTAACTCCCAAACACCACCAATCATCACCACCACCACCACAACCACCACCACCACCAACCACCATCACCACATCCACCACCACCACCAACCACCATCACCACATCCACCAATAACAACCATAACAACAACCACCACTCCACCTCCCTACTCCCTCCCCTAGGGCGTGCGCGCCGCCCTCCCCTCCCCGGCGGCGCCGCCGCCACCACCCGGCCGCCGGCCGACCATCCCCTCCCCTTCTTTTTCTTCTCCATTCTTTCTTTCTTTCTTCTTTCCATTCTTTCTTTCTTTCTTTCTTTTCATTTCTTTTCTCTTTCTTTCCCTAAATAAAACTAACATTTCTGACTTCCCTAAAATACCCATCCCTTATCCCTCAAATTACTTCACTATTTTTACAATCCTACCCCCTTCCCTTTTAATTCCTATTTTCCCTTTTAAAAACACCCTATTTTCTCTCTCTCTCTCTCCTTCCTACAACTCTCTCTCTCTCCTCTCTCTCTCCTCTCTCATTCCCTCTCCAATATTTATATATATATTTATAATTATATATTTTAATATACAACTATGGGCTAGTGGATTTCTCGTGCGGATCGTCGATTTTTCGGATTTTTAACCGGTATTTCACCCCGGTTTTAGGTGAGTGCTTTTTAATACATTTAAAAATAAACGCTCTTGTATTTATATCATAGAATTGATATGTGGATATTTAGCATGCCTAGCACTTGTTACCGTAGTTTTAATACATGATATCATGCTATGCGAGTTAATATATGACACCGGTACTCGGCATTTACACGGTACTCAATATTTACACCAGCACTTGGCATGTTACACTTGATATATGATTTATGATACCGGTACTCGGTATTTACACCGGTACTCGGTATTTACAACGCCACTTGGCATGTTACACTTGATATATGATATATTTACACCGGCACTCGGTATTTACACCGGCACTCGGTATTTACACCAACCCTTGCCATACAATATTTGACACCTGTACTTTTCATACTATATTTGACACATGATACCTGACACCGGTACTTGTCATGCTATACTTGACACTTGATATCTGACCCTGATACTTGCGATGCTATACCTGACCCTGGTATATGACACTGGTACTTGTCATGCTATACTTGACACATGATATATAACACCTGATACCTGACACCTGACACCTGGCACCTGCATTACCTGGCATATTCATGATTATTATGTGACCAGACATCTGGCACTCCTGTATCTCCTTTATCTCCTGTACTCATGTATCTCCTGAACTCCTATACTTCTGAACCCCTGAAAAAGGGTGACTCCTGATATTATACTCCTGATATTATACTCCTGTTAATTCCCATAGTTGGATGACCATGGTTCTACTGTATACACGTGTGGACATTATCTTTGGGCAATATATATAATAAAAATACTCAACTTGCACTGGGTGGGGAAACTGATGGAAACCGGTATGATGTCATATTTATAATGGTGATATTTATGAAGTGTCGTGTGGGGCGCGTAATGATAAGTCCCCGGAAGCAGTAGCCTGAATCTGAAGTGTCGTGTGGGGCACGTAATGATAAGTCCCTGTTTTCCATTATGTTTGCAAAGGGGGAAAACTTACAAAAAAGAGTTTGAGGAGCTAAATTACAAGTATTCTTAAAAAGATTACAAGTAGATCTCCTCAGAGATTCTGGAGAAGTGTGCCGATAGGAGTCTGGTCAGCGCGCGACCACTTTGTCCCTTTGACGATGCGAGCGATGAGATTCCCTTCTCGCCTGGTTCGGGGAATCAGAGAACAGAAGGTTGGTAGAACCCTCTTGCTGCTTCTCAAAATCGCCTTCAATAAGGAATTCCTTCTCGCCTGGTTCCGGAGATTCCTTGAGAAGAAGGACGATGTTAGGGCATCAACACCCTGGTTAGAGAAGCAATTCTCTAAAAGGTCTCTGAATTCGAGAGCGCACGGTGCTTATGAAGAAGCCTCTGCTTGTGGAGTCCTCTTTTCGTCTTTGATCCCTCTCTCCTTGTACCCCTGGTGGGCTATTTATAGGGAGAGCAAGGGTATAATCGTCCCTTGAAGATATGGAAACAGATTGAATCAAATCTGTTTTAATTTGGAAAGTAGCCTTGCTACGAGGCTTGGATCAGCTTCTGCGAAGCTAGAAATGGCAGGTCGGTGGACCTTCTCGATCTGTTTTGATCCTTTCCATATCGTTGGAGGATTTCCCCTGATCTTCTAACTCGTTTTAAGAAGAGTCAAGAGATTGTGGCAATCAACTGCCAAATTTGATCTCTGATTTGATCTTAATTAAATTTGATCTGATTGGATCCGATCTTATCGGAGATTTGATTGGTCAAAGGTTAACCATAGCAGACCAATGGCGGAGCCGTCCGCATTGAGCTCGTAGCGGAGCTAGAGGCAGCTTCTGGCGAAGTCCGAAAGAAACCCTTTGGCGGAGCTGGAAGTCCTCTTTGGCAAAGTTGCGAGTTAGCTTCCTGGCGAGGCTTTGGATGGCTTCAAGGTGAAGTCGAGTGATGTTAGCCTCTCAGGCGAGGCTATCCCTTTGGGCTCGTGCGATGCTAAGTGCTAGCACCTAGACCTGCTGAGGTCTATTTAGAAACAATCCGGGTTCACTGTCTGCTTGCTGGATCAGTGGAGTCCAAGTTGCTTCCTTGTCCCTCGGAGATGGGTGGAAAACTGGTCTTCAGCTCGTCTGTCACTTGTCTTTTGTAAATGTCAACAAGTTTAGACATTGTTTAGACCAATAAGAATCTTGTCTTTTTTAAGTGTCAACAAGACCTCCTTCAAAGTTTTTAGAAGTCTGCAATAACTCAGGCTTCGAAACACTTTGAATTGCTTTGATCGGTGGTGTGTGGAGTATGAACGTCGCCATGATGGTTGAGTTCAGCTTCGCTTTAATCCTACTTTGGGATGTAGATTCGCCGAGGAATCATGTAGACTCGCGTCTGGATAGCTTCGCAGCTAGATAAGTTCGCTCTGGAACATCTGTCGCTTTCCCGAGACCAACTGTCGTGGGCTAGTTACGAGGAGGATTACTCCTTTCTTCGTGCTGATCGAGGGAGATATTCTCCGATTTGCACGTTTCCAAGGGAGGATATTCCTTTTCTTCAAGGCGCAATAAGTGCCTTAAATGCGCTCGTGCTTCCACGCTTGAGGCAGGAGCGCTCAGGCCATGGGGCCTATAAATAGGACACTTGAAGTCCTCTGAAGAGAAGAGAGGCAAAGCTTTGAAATAGGACACATGAGTGCTTTGCCTCTCTTCTCTTCTCTTGGTTTGAAAGAGATACTCAGATCTCTGAACTAGTGGGAATGCCCATTCTGGTCATTATCCGGCCAAGGACCAGTAAGTCTTGATCATTCAACGACTTCACTGATTTTAGGGAATTCATCTCCCTTAATTTAGCTTTAACAGCTGCTTCAGGGATTAGTTTCCCTTACTCTTTATCTTGCAATTGACTGATCTGTAGAGAAGGATTTTGGCATAGCTTCCAGAAAGATCACTGCATGTTAAGTCCGCTGCCCAGGCAGAACTTGGGACTTGGTCTCTTCAATAGTTGAGCCAGTCTTGCCATATAGGCGGAGCTAAGACTGTATCCCACGGGGTCAGTCTGGCTAGCCATATAGGCGAGGCTTGGACTTGGCGTTTGCTGAGCCAGCCCATCAGTGCTGTGCAGGCGAGGCTTGTCCTCTGCTTTTACTGAAATTGGATTGCTTTGACCCAAAAAAATTCTGATTTGCAGTTTTTTCTGTGCTTAACTGCTAATCTGTTCTGATTTGCCTTGCAGTGGGCTATGCTCATCAGTCCAATGACTTGATGGAAGGAACCATAAAATTGCCTTATGCTTTCCCAGTTGAAGCTTTACTTTTAAGCAGGAGGAACAACTTGGGGCGACGGGTGCGTGTCCCAGAGGCTGTTGGCAGCCTTTTATCCGAGATGATTCATTCTGAGGTGAGGCTGGTAGCCGCTTTGTCGGAGATGATCCGCTTCGAGATAGTGGGCGTTGCCTGTGGGATTGCCGGCATCATTGCTAACTTTCAACTTTGGTGGCCTTTAGGGGCGATCCACTTCGGGAAAGCGGGCCTCACACCCGTTAGATCACTGGTATCACTGCCGATTCCCATTATACGTGATCCATCGTGTTGGCGGCGATAGGTTTCTATTGCCAGGCTTCAACAAAAATGGCCTGGCAAGATCTGCCATTTTTGTGGAGAATAAGACCGTGTCCTTGCGGCACCACTGATTACAGCCCTGTGCAGGAGGAAGGCCTTCTTTGTCCAGTCGGTTTGACTTAGAAGCGGATAAAACCACATGTATGCCTTTTGCGCGGATGACCTTGTTAAGCAACTGGGTGTGTTGTATGAAACACAATTTTGATGTAATATCAATGTACCCTTCCTTTTAAATCAATGAAAGTTCATCTTCTAGTCATCTGATTTTTGCTTGCTTTCATTGAGAGTTTGACCATAGCGGGCAAAACTGTATGCGGAGTTAAGGAGATAGTCCTTTCTTTGAGTGATCTTCGCGAGACTGGCATGTCAGCGCCTTTTTAGAGGGCTAAGGTAAGCCTCTCGGCGAAGTCCTTGAAGGATTGTGCGAAGTACGCACTTTGCTCCAGTGCGAAGTTAACCCTTAGTGGAGTTGAACCAGCGCTTCTCGGGAAGGCGCTTTGGGCGGCGTTTCAAATTAATTCAAAACGGTGGCGTACGCCTTTTTCGAGGCCTCGTTTCAGGCGCTGATTGGCTTATAAAAGCCCGAACGGGCTGAGCAGGAAAAGATCTCCTTTTTTCAGAGAAATTTCTTGACTTTTCCTCTTCCTCTTCCTTCTCCGTTCAGAGAACCTTGAGAACTCTTGCAACTCTTTAATGGCGCCCAAAAGACGAGCGGGAAAAGAAGTGGCGACTTCTGCAGCGGAGGGTCCTCCTCCTCCGGTCATCGAGCGACCAATCACCGGTAAGGGATTTTCCTATCTGATTAGAGACCGTGGTCTCTCTCCTTTGGAGCTGACATTTGGCTATTAGGACGATCGAATATGATCTGTCCTCATTAGGGAAACTCGTTTCCTTGAACCTCCCTATTTTCCTTGCACAAGGGAATTAAGAACCGAACAGTTCTTCCTTAGGCTTTCGTACGAAGCCATTACTCGGGCAGTCTCCATCCTGTTGAGGAACAGGATATAGGTCTGTTCCTTCAGTCATGGCCACGAAGGGTGACTTTTGACCATGATGCCCTCTTGGTGACGTCAGCCGTTAGGGCTATACCACTTCCTGCTTAAGCGAAGTTGGTACTTTGGACGCTTTTTTGCAAAAATGCAATTTTATCCGCGAGGTCAAGCTTCATCGAAGTTGTCGCCTTGCTGGCCTTGCTCGCCGAGCGAGGCTATGCCTTAGTGAATTTTTATGTCTTCGTATCCATTTGATTGTTGAACTAATCATAGTTCATTTCTGTCTTTGCAGTGCATTACACTTCCGGTCTCCTGAACAGTTTGTTTGGGCTAACCAGTCGAGCAGATGATAACCTCAGCCTGCAATTCCATGGACAGGCTTCTTTGTTTAGTGAGCGGAGCTCCCTCGTCCAGGATACACTCATCCAAGGCGGTCATCCGCAGACCACACGGAGTATCTTGACCACGGCTCCTCTTGAGGATGTTGACCGTCGGACTTACAGAAAGCCCGACTTTATGTTCGGGGATGCCACATCCGATCCCGATCGCCAGTTGCAGGCAGGCGAAGGACAATGGATCTTTCAACTGGATGGCGAGAAGTTTTACCTTCCGTCGACTAAGCGGCACTTTCCTTTATCTTCTTTCGTGAATGTGACTCAGGCTCGAAGATGGCGTGGGGCGTAAGCCGAAGCGTCAAATCCGTCCATGTTGGGAGATTGACCTTTCAGTCTGGCTATTCGAGGGCGGGCCCTCCCCACAGCATAATGGGGCTATACCCTGGGAAGGTATCGCGGGAACTTCCAGTGGGAGAGAACCCGGCTGTGGCGCAGACCTTTGGCACTCAGTTCTGCGCAGTTGACGGAAACTACCCTGCCACTGACTTCAGGGCTCCCGGTTGGGTTCATCCTCCTCAGACATGGTGGGCGGAGTTGACCAACTATATCCTCCTCACTTCGAGGAGGACTTGGAGGGTTGAACCTCTATGAGGCCGTCAGGGCGACCTGCTACGGCATTGAGATGAAGGTGGCGTGCTTCTACGCCATCCTTGAGTTGTACTGTCCGGCTTCGGGGACCTTCTTCACCCCGGTTGGCGAGCTGGGCATGGCTTTGCATGAGATGTGGGAAATCTCTGCTCTGCCTTTCGGGTCTCTTCCATACGAAGAGTACTTTCCCTGCGAGACGGAGTTGGCTATTCTGGAGAAACAGGAGCCTGCTTTGCTCGAGACTTATCGGGAGTTGATGTGCCACTTGCATATTTGCTCCAGCATCCACGGTGGTGGCAAGGGTAGCTCGAAGAGCTTGAAGAGCTGGGGAAGTTACCTGTTCCCAGACATGAAGAATGCTCCTAAAGCAGCTCATCGCGGAGTTGCTGATGGCGATATTGTTGAACGGATGGAGATGTGTCTCCAAAGGGATATCGTCGTAACAGAAGACGCCGGTCCCTATGAGAAGGGTGATACCCTTCGGAGCTTTCACCATCAGGCCCGTCGGCCTATGTCTCGAAAGGCGCTGCTGGCCAGTTTCTTAACCGTTTGGTTAAAGAAGTGTGTTGTGCCTTCTTCCTCGGGTGACATCGTCCACCTGAATGTTCTGCTACCCGCCGTTCGCTTGGCCCACGGCCACCGTCTGGGTCTTCTCCCGGCCATGGTGTGCTGTATTCAAAGAGGCCTTCGCGCATTAACGGAGGCTTTCTGCAGGCCACCGGCGTCGAGGCGTGGGAAGAGTGCTATCCTGCCTTGTGATGGACCCAATCCTAGGGTGGGTCTGCCATACACCTACTTGATGGCGTGGTTCGCCTTATATTGCCCTACTTTGATTGGAGCTGGGGAGGACCCTCCGCAGGGTGTTCGAACGGCGCTTCTTCGCCGATTCGAAGGCTGTTCTTGGATGAAAGCCTACGTGGCCGAGGCCCGTAAGTTAGTGCGTCGTCATGACGCTTATAGCCTGTTCCGCTGTTTTCCTCGTATTCGGGGTGCAGGATACAACGAGGAATTCTGAGATACAGAGTCGGCGCGGTCTCCCATGAGTCGGGGCGTTTTCGAGTGGCTGGTCAGCATTCGGCCCTCGCACTTGCTGTACAGGAGTGGGGATACCTGCTACCTGGAACCCTACGTCCCGAGTCGATTTGCCCGCCAATTCGGATACGACCAGCTGTACGTGGGCAACCCCAATTCGGACCTGACTTTCATGGGGAGTCTTATTGATGGGGCCCGTGCCTGGCGGTTCTTCACTGTGGATGGCACTGGGGCGTGGCTACGCACGCCGCTGCAGGATCCCGGCCTCTCGACGACCCTGTGCTTTTGCCAGTGGTACGCGGCTTCCAACTCCACACCTCCTGGATTAACGCCAACAGTTCGGGTGTGAAGTTAATCTCTCAGCGACTGAAGCGGAAGGCCTCTGAGAAGAAGGAAGGCAAACGGGTTCATGTCCCTGATTAGACGGAGAAGGGGCGTAATTATTATGTGTATAGAATGTGATGGATGTACCCTTTCTTGTCTCCGCTATAGCACAAGGCTATACCGAGTCGAACCACAGGGAGAGCTAGCGATAGAAGCTTTCACGATACACGTGAGAAAATCAAACTAGACTTCTTCTATGTTTAAAAGAATAAAGAATCAAAAGAAAAACAAAGAAAAGAATTGGTGGCTATGTTCATGGTGGAAATTGGGAGAAAATCAAGATTGAGGTGGATTGTGATTAACAACTAAAAAGAAAGTAAAATCAAGAAAACTTTGAATGAAAGAAATCCATGACTAGCTAACCTTGCTACCTTGCTAAACTCACTAAACTCCGTGATAATGATGCGTGCCTCATGTTAATTCATTGGCATGGATATGTCTTGCATGTGATCTAATTACTTTCTCACTATGATGATGGGGATTCATTCTTGGACTTGTCTTGTAGCCTCCATAGATGGTCATCGGCCTACAAGATAGACTTTCACTAATAGAATCACAAGAGATACACTCAAGGGATGCTTATGTAGAACATACAACATTCAAGATCCGACATAAAGAAGTGTACATCTAATTAGCATATTGGTGCTTCCATCTCCATGTTCCATCAAGGCACTAGTTCAAAGACTAGGCTCTACATGAGGCACACATGAATCATATGAAGAGTTACAACAAGATTCTTGCCAAGAAATGAAAAGAAACCCATCGGAGAAGAGAAGAACATACAAATTGCAAGATTAAGTAAAGCAATCACCCATGAGTTAGTAGTAGCAAGAGTAGTGGTTAGCTAGTACATGGAACAAGAAATTAGCTACTAGCCATTACAAAAACAAAACAAAGCATGATTAAATTGCTAGAAATTAACAAAGCAAGTAACAAAGCAAAATAAAAGCAAGTGAAGAAGACAAACTAGAATCAAGCTCAAGTAGATATGTAGAGAATGGATCAATCCTTGTATAGCTCCAAGTTGTCACTCCTTGTTGATACAAGCTCTCTCTCTCATACAAATCTCTCTTGCAATGAAATCTAGGGAGAAGAAGATCATAGAGAGCTAAAAACCCTAAACAAAAACTATCAAAATACAAAACCTAGAACTAAACCCTCTCTCTTCTCTGATCCCTCCAGCTCGCAGGTGATAGTCCAGTATTTATAGCAGATCTGAGAAGCCTCTGGAGAGAATTCTGTTACCACAAAATCCGGGGCTTAACAACCCTAAGATTGCCGCGGATTGCCGCGGCCCGCGGCAATCTAAGAGCCGTTTGATCTGATCTTTCTGGTAGAGATTGGTTAGGAGTGGTTATCCACGTGGCATGGTTAGTTCCTTCGTTTGTTGCGAGGATCTCTCTGGATCTGGAGTGAGATTTGACTTTATCTTGGATCTTTAACTAATCACCTTAATTATTGCTAATTAAGGTAATTAATTACTTTATCTCCTTTTAATTGTGTACCTGCAAATAAGTAGAGAAGAGGATTAAAAATCATATATTTAGTTGTATTATGCATGGGGAATATGATATAAAATATGCAATATTGAGTACTAATCACACCCCCACACTTATTCTTTTGCTCGTCCCGAGCAAAACAAAGAAAAGAAAAGAAAATCTAAACTACAAGTTTATTACACCACTTTCGCAGGTGACGCGATTGCACTGAGCATGTGCAACAAGCCGTTAAACCTCTAGGTTACCCTAGAGGAGGAGTGTTGTCTCCTGAGGGTTTTCAGCGGATTACACCCACAAAATCCATAAAGAAAGAAGACAAATGTTAGTATTTTGAAAACGCATTTTGAATAAGAGACAAGTTTACGAACTATTTTTGCGAAAATATAAGTGATCCTAGGTCATAAGTCCACCTATAATCAATCTTCCTTAAACTTAGTATCTATGCAAGATCTTGTTTTTAATTAAGGTAAGAATTCAAAATTGGATTGAATATTTTATCTTTCATAAAACCTAGATAATATGCACACCGTGTAAGTGAAGATTTCTGGGATTTCAACTCCAACCATCAAGCCATTTATTTATATATATTCTTTTTTTCTTTTTCTTCCCTTAGTTTTATTAGGCTTTCTAATTCACCCATGTAGCGAGCCTATAACCGATGACTCCCAGACCAGATGGTCTTAGGGCACCAGATGAGGAAACATCCCTCGGGTTTAAGGACTCGAGTGAAAAAGGCCACAAAACTAAGAGGGATTATTCTTAATCACCGTTAGGCGTGAATAATCATGCTTCTTGAGGCACAATTATCCAGCTTAATAGGTGAGATCACTGTTAGGCGTGAGTCATCATGCTTCTTGAGGCACAATTTCCCAGCTTAATAAGTGATCTTTTATTTATATATATATTTTTTTTTTCTTTTTTTTTCTTTTTCTCTCTTTTTTTTTTTTTTTATATATATATATGGCATTTTTGGTCTTTGTTTCCATCCCAAGAAATGTGTAAGTGTAAAGTGCATATTATCTAGGGCAAAAAATGCAAGATAAAAATATCTCTTCAATTTTACTTACTTAGCCTATAATTTTCAAACAAGATCTATTACTTCAACTATGTTTAAGATGTCATAATTAAAGCTTTCTTAATCTCTAAGATACATCTTAATTTTCTTAAAAATAGATCAAAACTTTGTCTCTTTATTTCAAAAAGTTTTTTATATTTTTATTTTTTTATTTTTTTTATTAAAAGAAAAATCTAATAGAAAATCTATAAAGAAAGGTAAAATCTAAAAGAAAATAAAAACCTAAAAAGAAAATGAAAATCCTAAAAAAATTGAAAATCCTATGATCCTATGTTAGTAAACCCTCCCCCACACTTATTTCATACATTGTCCCCAATGCATCGTTCAGAGGACTTCTGGCTTCTGCTTTTGAGAGCAGAAGACCAGAGCCACTTATATGTATTCTGCAATTGATATTTTCCTGTTTTCTTCTCCTGTAACCGCAACAGAGAAGAAATATAGTTTAGTTTCTCACTTTTAAAAATAATACCGTCGCTCTCCCCGGCAACGGCGCCAAAAATTGATTAGGAAAGGATACGTATGCGCCGTATTAGAGAATTGTCATTCCCCGGCAACGGCGCCAAAAATTGATTAGACTAAAAAGGTGCGCTTATTATGTAGCAAATGTATTTGATGTACCCTTTCTTGTCTCCGCTATAGTATAGGACTATACCGAGTCGAATCTCAGGGAGAGCTCGCGATGGAAGCTTTAAACGTATGGTAGTGAAGTGATAAAACTAGTATCCTTCTCTTGATTATAAACTTAGTGAAGCAAATACAAAAGAAACCAAAAGAGGATGGATATGTTCATGGTGGAAGTGGAAAAGAAATCAAGAAGTGATGTGGATATTGTATTCACAAGAAAAGAATCAAGAAACTTAAAGAAAGAGATCCAAGACTAGATTACCTTGCTAGCTTGCCAAAGCTTACCAAACTCCTTGATAATGAAAGCTTTGCCTAATGTTGTCACTCCATAGGCTTAGAATTCCTCTCACGTGTTGACCTAATTACTTTCTCATTTGCAAGATGGTGGTTTAACCATCGGAGAAGAGAAGATCATACACTTGCAAGATTAACAAAAGCAATCACCCATGAGTAGTGAAGTGGCTAAGCTAGTGGTTAAACTAGTACATGGAATGAAAATCTAGCTACAAGAAGCCATTAAAGAACTAAAACAAAGCTTGAAGTAAATTGCATGAATTAAAGTAAGCAAGTAATAAAGCAAGTAAAGAAAGCACAAGAAACTAGAATCAAACTCAAGTAGAGGAATGGAGGATGGATCAATCCTTGCATAGCTTCAAGTTGTCACCCTTGATTACACAAGCTCTCTCCCTCACAATCACTCTCTTTTGTAATGAAATCTAGGGATAGAGAAGAGAGATCTAAAGAAAGAAAACTAGAGAAAAAACAACTAAAAATTACAAACCCTAAACTAATCTCCTCTCTTCTCTGATCCCTCCAGCTCGCAGGTGATAGTCCAGTATTTATAGCAGATCTGAGAAGCCTCTGGAGAGAAATTCTGTTACCACAAAATCCGGGGCTTAACAACCCTAAGATTGCCGCGGATTGCCGCGGCCCGCGGCAATCTAAGAGCCGTTTGATCTGATCTTTCTGGTAGAGATTGGTTAGGAGTTGGTTATCCACGTGGCATGGTTAGTTCCTTCGTTTGTTGCGAGGATCTCTCTGGATCTGGAGTGAGATTTGACTTTATCTTGGATCTTTAACTAATCACCTTAATTATTGCTAATTAAGGTAATTAATTACTTTATCTCCTTTTAATTGTGTACCTGCAAATAAGTAGAGAAGAGGATTAAAAATCATATATTTAGTTGTATTATGCATGGGGAATATGATATAAAATATGCAATATTGAGTACTAATCACACCCCCACACTTATTCTTTTGCTCGTCCCGAGCAAAACAAAGAAAAGAAAAGAAAATCTAAACTACAAGTTTATTACACCACTTTCGCAGGTGACGCGATTGCACTGAGCATGTGCAACAAGCCGTTAAACCTCTAGGTTACCCTAGAGGAGGAGTGTTGTCTCCTGAGGGTTTTCAGCGGATTACACCCACAAAATCCATAAAGAAAGAAGACAAATGTTAGTATTTTGAAAACGCATTTTGAATAAGAGACAAGTTTACGAACTATTTTGCGAAAATATAAGTGATCCTAGGTCATAAGTCCACCTATAATCAATCTTCCTTAAACTTAGTATCTATGCAAGATCTTGTTTTTAATTAAGGTAAGAATTCAAAATTGGATTGAATATTTTATCTTTCATAAAACCTAGATAATATGCACACCGTGTAAGTGAAGATTTCTGGGATTTCAACTCCAACCATCAAGCCATTTATTATATATATTCTTTTTTTCTTTTTCTTCCCTTAGTTTTATTAGGCTTTCTAATTCACCCATGTAGCGAGCCTATAACCGATGACTCCCAGACCAGATGGTCTTAGGGCACCAGATGAGGAAACATCCCTCGGTTTTAAGGACTCGAGTGAAAAAGGCCACAAAACTAAGAGGGATTATTCTTAATCACCGTTAGGCGTGAATAATCATGCTTCTTGAGGCACAATTATCCAGCTTAATAGGTGAGATCACTGTTAGGCGTGAGTCATCATGCTTCTTGAGGCACAATTTCCCAGCTTAATAAGTGATCTTTTATTTATATATATATTTTTTTTTCTTTTTTTTCTTTTTCTCTCTTTTTTTTTTTTATATATATATATATATGGCATTTTTGGTCTTTGTTTCCATCCCAAGAAATGTGTAAGTGTAAAGTGCATATTATCTAGGGCAAAAAATGCAAGATAAAAATATCTCTTCAATTTTACTTACTTAGCCTATAATTTTCAAACAAGATCTATTACTTCAACTATGTTTAAGATGTCATAATTAAAGCTTTCTTAATCTCTAAGATACATCTTAATTTTCTTAAAAATAGATCAAAACTTTGTCTCTTTATTTCAAAAAGTTTTTTATATTTTATTTTTTATTTTTTTTATTAAAAGAAAAATCTAATAGAAAATCTATAAAGAAAGGTAAAATCTAAAAGAAAATAAAAACCTAAAAAGAAAATGAAAATCCTAAAAAAATTGAAAATCCTATGATCCTATGTTAGTAAACCCTCCCCCACACTTATTTCATGCATTGTCCCCAATGCATCGTGATATATGTATGCATGAAACAATGGAAGGGAAAGGAATTATTTACAAGGAATATACAAGTGTAACTCTCACCTGGGCTTTTGGTCGCTTCCCTCTGGCCCGTTTCCCATCGTTCCAATGTGTTCTCTTTCTTGAACTCCATTGGGAAACGGTCTGAATTGTTCTTACCCTAGGTGATTCCAGTTTCAATTTGTTGTTATTTTCATTCATACTCTTTCCACCACATCGTTCAAAGTCCTTATCACCACTCTTACTCAGAATCTCATTACTTCCAATGTTTAGAAATTTTAACTCCTCTCCATATAATTCTTCAAAGCTCAAGTCAACATCCGGCAGTGGACAATTAGCTAACTTACCCCGAGTTGACTCATCTAAGCACATAATCTCATCAGCAAACAAGTCTTCAAATGATATATCAATTGGAGGTTCAAATACAGTCTCAGTTGGCTCATTGAAAGTGAAAGCATCCAAATCAACTTTCCCCATTTGAAAGGGTACTCGGATAAGAGAATCACAAGATTGTGACTCATCTTTTGGATCTTCACCTTCCTCCTCACAATTGTTACTAATGAAATTAACCTCAAATGTTTGATCTTTTGTTTTGTGAGGCTGTGTGTGGAAGACATTGTGTTCATGTGTCATGTTACCAAAAGTCAACCTCATTGATCCATTCCGGCAATTAATGATTGCATTTGCAGTAGCCAGGAATGGTCGACCCAGAATGACAGGAATTTGTGCCCTTTGATTGGAATTTGACACTGGTTTTGTTTCAAGGACAACAAAGTCAACTGGATAAAAGAATTCTCCAACTTTGACCAGGACATCTTGAATTACCCCCTTGGGTTTAGTAACAGAGCGATCAGCCAATTGAATGGTCATTTGGGTTGGGAGGAGATCACCTAACCCCAATTGTTGGTACACAGAGAAAGGTAGGAGATTGATACTGGCCCCCAAATCAAGAAGTGCCCTATTTATTGTAGTCTGTCCTATGATGCATGAAATGGTGGGGCTCCCTGGGTCTTTATACTTAACAGGAATTGGACCAGTGAGCAACTCATTAATGGATGATGCAAGGAAGACTTTTTTAGGGACTTGGGTCTTCCTCTTCTTGGTGCACATTTCCTTCAAAAATTTGGCATATGATGGCACTTGTTGAATGGCATCAAGAAGAGGGACATTGATTTGGACCTTATTGAATGTTTCTTTATTTTCTCCATGTGAGCATTTGACTTGTTATTTCTCAGCCTATTTGGATATGGAACTATAGGCTTGTATGTATGCTCATCTACCTTTTCTTCACCCTTAGCCTTGGAAGTGGATGGCTCTGTACTAGAGGATGGGTTGTCAAAAGTTGGTGACATTGGGATATGAGGAGTTTGCTTTGGTACTGGATGAGATTGTGGACTAGAAACCTTATTGTCAACTTGTTTACCAGATCTCAGGGTATGAATGGCATGACAGTGACTGGGTCCTGAATTTTCAACTTTGGATTTAGCAATGGCTGGCTTAAGAACAGTCCTTTTTGATTCTCAGCCAATTGCTTGATCTGGACCTTCATTTCATTCAACTCCTGTTGCTGGTTCTTTGTTAAGGTTTCTATCATTTGTTTCAACTCAGATATTTCAGAATTATTTTGGGGTGGATGTTGAGGATATGGAGATTGGAACTGTGATTGGTAATATGGTGATTGATAAGGATATGACTGTGGTGGACTCTGAGATGGATGAATATACAGTGAATTCTGATCGAAACTGGATGGATGAAACTGAGCATTGTACCGATGTGGAAGTGGTGGCATATGATGCTCAGTACCAGACTGACTCCATGAAGAATTTGGATGGTTCTGCCATCCTGACTTGTAAGTGCTGGAGTATGGAGGTCTGGTAAAAGTTGCATTCATGTTCTCCTGAAATGGGGGCTGATACAATGGACACTCCTCAACAACATGGCTAAGGTCTTGACAGTTGGTGCAACCTGGTCTAATCAAAGGCAATGGGTTGACCTGGTTGACCACAGAATTCCCTTTTGACTCAAGCAACTCTATCCTCTTCATTAATTGTGTGATCTTGGTTTCTGAAGCTAGAGAGGATTCTTTGGATTGTGTACCAGTTCTGGAAGTGGTGGGAGTCGGTTTATCAGGGCATGACTCCCACTGAATGGTTTTCTCAGCTAGGGTTTCAAAGAGATCCCACCCCTGATGTTCATCTTTCTTTAGAAATTCCCCTTGGCACATGGATTCTAAAAGTGTTTTCGTTTGGTAATCTAATCCATCATAGATAATCTGGCATAGACGCCATTTCTCTATGCCATGATGGGGACATAGGGCTAAGAGGTCTTTGAAACGCTCAAGATATTTCCAGAAAGTTCATTTTGTTCTTGCTTGAATTGCATTATGTTTTTTCTCATGAGGGCTGTTTTGTGGATAGAATAGAATTTCCTAAGAAAGACCTTAACAAAATCATCCCATGAAGATATGGAACTGACAGGAAGACTATAAAGCCATTTCTTAGCTAAATCCTTAAGTGCAAACGGTATGAACCGTAACCTAACAGCATCCTCAGAAAGTTGGGATATTCTCATCATTTGGCATACCTCTTCAAACTCACGAATAAAGAGGTACGCGTCCTCAGACTCTAGACCATGGAAGTGGGGAAGTGTATTTATGAATTGTGGTTTCAGCTCAAAGTTGTTTCCATTAGGCTCGGGAAGAAGAATGCATGAAGGAATGGAGGTGCGAATCGGATAAAATCGATCCTGAAGTGAGACGTTGTTGGTCATGATGAAGTGGTTGTGGAAGTGTAAGTGTAGAAAGAATTAGGATCACAAAACTACTATTGTATATACAATCACAAACAACGTGCACCGATCACACCAGCGAAAAAGAAAAAACAACAAACAAATAAAAGAAAAAATCAATCCAAGCTTCTAGGTTTCTGACCTAGACGACTCCTAACAATAGATCGTCCACAGGAGGTTCAGTGTAGACACTGACTATAAGCAAATCGGCCAGGGAAGGGTAAAGTTGGTGGGAGGTTTTCCGTCCGAAGACGTTCCTTAATTAAGTAACCAACAACCTTCGGGCTTTCGGCCCTTAACCCTTTCCTAGACACCGATTTTACAGAAGTCAATTTCCAACACTTTTCCCCCTTAGGATAATCTCCTAAGTGAGTCCGGATGTCCCTAGGGCCACGTCTATCAAATTTTATTTACAAGCTTAGGATTGTGAGTACGTGGGGAAAATGATTTCGGGCTAAGGAAAGGGTAATGACCTCCCCCACCTTATGTTATTTACAGGAATTGCCCTTAGAATTAATTGTGCAAGTGTACGATATAGAAACAAACAAGGTTCACTCCAAGTAAGAAAAAATCAAACAAAGAGTGAGTCTTAGTCTATATGCAATGAATCACGTACCTTGTCCCACGCACTCTTCAACAGTAAATTTAAAGTAATTGAAAGACACGTGCCTAAATGCAAGATGTCTAACAATTTTTAGCAATTATCAACCAATTTTTACTGTTGAATTAATTAAGCAGGAATACAGAGAAGTATACAGGAAATGAAGTATTTAGGCAGCAGTATCTTGCAGAGCAGAAGCCCCTGCAAAATTAGGTCAGAAATGAACTCCAAACTGCCGCGTTTCCACGGCCAGGGCCGCGGGTCCGCGGCCGTTCAGAGGACTTCTGGCTTCTGCTTTTGAGAGCAGAAGACCAGAGCCACTTATATGTATTCTGCAATTGATATTTTCCTGTTTTCTTCTCCTGTAACCTGCAACAGAGAAGAAATATAGTTTAGTTTCTCACTTTTAAAAATAATACCGTCGCTCTCCCCGGCAACGGCGCCAAAAATTGATTAGGAAAGGATACGTATGCGCCGTATTAGAGAATTGTCATTCCCCGGCAACGGCGCCAAAAATTTGATTAGACGGAGAAGGGGCGTAATTATTATGTGTATAGAATGTGATGGATGTACCCTTTCTTGTCTCCGCTATAGCACAAGGCTATACCGAGTCGAACCACAGGGAGAGCTAGCGATAGAAGCTTTCACGATACACGTGAGAAAATCAAACTAGACTTCTTCTATGTTTAAAAGAATAAAGAATCAAAAGAAAAACAAAGAAAAGAATTGGTGGCTATGTTCATGGTGGAAATTGGGAGAAAATCAAGATTGAGGTTGGATTGTGATTAACAACTAAAAAGAAAGTAAAATCAAGAAAACTTTGAATGAAAGAAATCCATGACTAGCTAACCTTGCTACCTTGCTAAACTCACTAAACTCCGTGATAATGATGCGTGCCTCATGTTAATTCATTGGCATGGATATGTCTTGCATGTGATCTAATTACTTTCTCACTATGATGATGGGGATTCATTCTTGGACTTGTCTTGTAGCCTCCATAGATGGTCATCGGCCTACAAGATAGACTTTCACTAATAGAATCACAAGAGATACACTCAAGGGATGCTTATGTAGAACATACAACATTCAAGATCCGACATAAAGAAGTGTACATCTAATTAGCATATTGGTGCTTCCATCTCCATGTTCCATCAAGGCACTAGTTCAAAGACTAGGCTCTACATGAGGCACACATGAATCATATGAAGAGTTACAACAAGATTCTTGCCAAGAAATGAAAAGAAACCCATCGGAGAAGAGAAGAAACATACAAATTGCAAGATTAAGTAAAGCAATCACCCATGAGTTAGTAGTAGCAAGAGTAGTGGTTAGCTAGTACATGGAACAAGAAATTAGCTACTAGCCATTACAAAAACAAAACAAAGCATGATTAAATTGCTAGAAATTAACAAAGCAAGTAACAAAGCAAAATAAAAGCAAGTGAAGAAGACAAACTAGAATCAAGCTCAAGTAGATATGTAGAGAATGGATCAATCCTTGTATAGCTCCAAGTTGTCACTCCTTGTTGATACAAGCTCTCTTCTCATACAAATCTCTCTTGCAATGAAATCTAGGGAGAAGAAGATCATAGAGAGCTAAAAACCCTAAACAAAAACTATCAAAATACAAAACCTAGAACTAAACCCTCTCTCTTCTCTGATCCCTCCAGCTCGCAGGTGATAGTCCAGTATTTATAGCAGATCTGAGAAGCCTCTGGAGAGAATTCTGTTACCACAAAATCCGGGCTTAACAACCCTAAGATTGCCGCGGATTGCCGCGGCCCGCGGCAATCTAAGAGCCGTTTGATCTGATCTTTCTGGTAGAGATTGGTTAGGAGTTGGTTATCCACGTGGCATGGTTAGTTCCTTCGTTTGTTGCGAGGATCTCTCTGGATCTGGAGTGAGATTTGACTTTATCTTGGATCTTTAACTAATCACCTTAATTATTGCTAATTAAGGTAATTAATTACTTTATCTCCTTTTAATTGTGTACCTGCAAATAAGTAGAGAAGAGGATTAAAAATCATATATTTAGTTGTATTATGCATGGGGAATATGATATAAAATATGCAATATTGAGTACTAATCAGTCCCCGGCTTGGAGGAGTTCATCGCTGTGGATGACATGAGGCTTCTGATGCAGGGAGTCCTCGCTTCGTGGCGGGGGCTGGAGCTGATACTCATGCGGCTGGCTCTGGTGTGGTGGGGACATCTTCCCCACGACGTGCGGGAGGAGTGGAAGAAGAGGATTCTGACGTCCACTTCAAGAGAAAGCGGGCGGGTAGCTCTCGTAGGAAATCACTGGCGAAGAAGTCCCGTCGCCAAGCTCCTACGATTGTCGTAGAGGGTTACCCCTCTACAGCGATTCCTCCTGCTGCCCCATTAGCAGCTGAACCGTCGGTTACTGAACCGACTAGTGGTGAATTCGCTCCAGGTCTGTGTAAGGTTAACCTTGTTCATATAATACGCCTTTTTGTGCGTTCCCATTGACTTATTATCAATCCTTTTTTATTGTAGGAGCTGAGGCAGCTAGAGAACAAGGGGAACATTATGATCCCCTATTCACTTATGGGCTGCAGCCGGTTCCCCTGCTCACTCGGAAGAGTCTGGGAGTGGCGCGGCTGATGTTGGTCCTTCAGGCGTTGGGACTTCTAAAGGAAATCCTGAGGCATCGAGCTCTATCGGGTGGTCCACATGATATTCGGCAAGCGAAAGCGAGCCGGTTGTTCGTGCTGATTCAGGCAAAAATTTTCGATGGAGCCCCTGGAGACCGGTGCGGACGACGAGATGTTCGAGGCAACATCATCCTTTGGTATTGTCCTAACCTCTTGGCTTCTTCTGTAGTGTCCCGACTAACCGCAGTCTTGCTACAGGTGTTCGGCCTCAAGATGCATCAGCTTTAAGGGAGCCGGTAGATCTCCCCGAAGGTCAAGGGGTGACATGAGCGCTTCGGCCACGGCGGATGCTACTGTGTTGGACGCGCTGTATGGCGACCTGCCTTCTTATCAGCCCAAATCAGCTGAAGGACCAGAGGTTGAAGGGGCGGCAGTCCCGGAGTGTATCCTCACTCCCAATCATATCAACGAGTGAGGTGCAGACTATTTGCCGAGTGCGGCACCGAGGGTGATCGCAAGCCCTACTTCTCCAACCTGGTGGTTAGCCTGCTGCTCAAGAGGTGCTTGCCAGTCCTACCTCCGCGGTGGCTGGCGTACTGGTTTCGATGAGGACTCTGCCGAGATCGCCTTCGGCTGGTTCCTGCTGCTGTCAGTGTTCCCGCTGCTTCTTCTGCGACGGCGTCGACCAGGCTGGTGGACTATTCCGAGGTTGCCTCCCTGCCAGAAATGGCTGAGGCCGAGAATGATTATATAGGTGACCTGGTCGATAGCTTTTATAGAAGCTTGGAGCGAATTATCGACCTAGTTTTGAAGGGGCTCGCCTGTACCATTCTCAAAGCTGAAAGTGGTCCTCTCCCGTGACATTGAGCATTCGGGACTTTAGGGGTATCATCAGGCTGCTGCTTTAGAACTCCTGGTGGATGAACTTGAGAAGGCTGTAGAGGAGTGGCGCCGTCTCTATCGCTCAGACCCGGCGTCCTTAGCTGATGAGCGGCTCGCCTGTCTTGTTGACCGAAAGCACGAGGCCCGGCTTGCTGCTCAAGAGGCTGCTAAGGCCGTCTCTTCTGATTTGAAATCCTTGGAAACAAGGCAAGCGGAGGGTGGAAGTGCAATTGACGCCTCCACTAGTGCTCTTCTTGGCACTGAGGATAAGATTGCGAAGGCTGAGGAAATGATCAGGAAAGCAAATCTCCTCTTATCCAAGGCCATACCTGTGCGTCTTGAGGAAACTGTGCGGCTTGAACAACTCAAGCTCAGAGTGAGGAGCTTGCGCGGCAGGAATTGTCACAGAGGGCAACTTTGGCGGAAGTTGAAGCTCGTCTGGCCCAGGCGGTGGACTTTGATGAGGCTGAGCTGAGGTCACAAGCGCTTGCCCAGGCTACTGATGACAGGAAGACGAGCTAAACGCCCTCGGAGAGCGGCTCAGATCGTACAGTGTACGCTTGTAGGTCATTGTATACGTGCCTCCATGTGTCCCCATCTTTTGGAATTAATGGAAATTCTTTCCTTTTGTTTTGGCTTCTGTCGAATCTCCAATCTTGTTCTTGCTTGAGGACGTAATCTTTGAGACGTGGCTATCCGTCGGTTCAGAGGTCGCAATGACATAACCGATTAAGACGTCAGCAATCTCGAGGTTAGCCCTTTGCGGGGCTGAAGGGGAGATACTTGCCTTTTGTAAATGTCAGCAAGCATCGGTGAGTCCTGTCTTTTGTAAGTGTCAACAGGCTCAAAGTTGAGACTTAGCTGTCTACTGGTTCAGAGGTCGCAATGACATAACCGTTTGAGACGCTACTAAGCTTAATGGTAGATGAAACTTGGCTATCTGCCAGTTCAGAGGTCGCAATGACATAACTGGTTGAGAAGCCACCAAGCTTCAATATAGGTGATACTCGTCTTTTGTAAATGTCAACGAGCATCGAGACCTGTCTTTTGTAAATGTCAACAGGGCTCGGAATTGAGACTTAGCTGTCTGCTGGTTCAGAGGTCGCAATGACATAACCGGTGAGACGCTACTAAGCACAATGGTAGATGAAACTTGGCTATCTGCCAGTTCAGAGGTTGCAATGACATAACTGTTGAGAAAGCCACCAAGCTTCAAAATAGGTGATACTCGTCTTTTGTAAATGTCAACGAGCATCGAGACCTGTCTTTTGTAAATGTCAACAGGGCTCGGAATTGAGACTTAGCTGTCTGCTGGTTCAGAGGTCGCAATGACATAACCGGTTGAGACGCTACTAAGCTCAATGGTAGATGAAACTTGGCTATCTGCCAGTTCAGAGGTCGCAATGACATAACTGGTTGAGAAGCCACCAAGCTTCAAAATAGGTGATACTCGTCTTTTGTAAATGTCAACGAGCATCGAGATTGTAGTGGAATTTGGGAGAAATCTCGTTTTTACGGGGAGAAACGAGGGAATCACTGTCATAGGTTTAATGTTAACGTAACAGCGAAATGTATATGCAGTCTTACCATTCTATGGATGAGAATTGGTAAGTGACTTTGGAGGTCTCGTTCTCACGAGGAGAAATGAGGGGACTGCTGTCATAGGTTTAATGTTAACATAACAGCGGAATATATGTGGCCTTACCATTCTATGGATGAGAATTGGTAAGTGATTTTGGAGAGGGAATCAAATGGGAACGGGTCCCTTAGGATTTTTAGCAAATCCCAGCTGTCAACGGGTTTGATATGCCTTTACCAACTACCGTTTGAATTGGGCTAGGCATGCTTTTCCCCTCAGCATGATGAGTTGTCGAGGACTTATGTTGGGCTTTCAGGCCAACATTTTCCTCTATCCTTAATCGTTAAGGATATTGGATTATCGGGTTAATGTCTGCATAACCCTAACTCTCCTTTAGGATAACTGGTGCACGGCCAGGTTCCTGTTGGTTTATGGCTGTATGACCTCACTTGGAGGAAGAGAAAGGCTCTCTTTGTGTGTGCTTCGGGCACGGAGATCTTGATCAGAGGTGCAGTGTTAACTTGATCAAGAGAAGGATCCTTGATTAAGGATAATACTTCTTTAAGAACTTGCCATTGATCGGCATCATGAGTAGGTCGCCATCTGAAGTCATAAGGCGGTATGCTCCGTTTGAATAGACTGTTTCTATCATAAACGTCTTTTTCCCATTTAGGCTGAAATTTGCCTTTGGTCTTGTGCGTCATAATCATCGGTCGTCTGACGGCTAAGACCAGGTCTCCTTTCTGGAAGATTCTCTGTTTGACCTTCTTATTGAAGGCTTTTGAGATCCGGGCTTGATATTAGCTCGATATGCTGCTGAGCTTGTAGTCGCTTTTCGTCCAAAGCTTCGAGCTCTTGAGGCGTAGGCGATCATTGTCCTCTGATGTGGTTTTAGTAATCAGAGCTATATGCAACGATGGCATCTGGATTTCCAATGGGGAGGACTGCTTCGCACCCATATACCAGGGAAAAAGGCGTATTGCCTGTCGGTGTCCGCACCGTGGTTCGGTAGGCCCAAAGACATTCACCGAGCTTTTCGTCCCAATCTCGCTTATTCGAGGAGACGAATTTCTTGAGCAGCTTGATGATTGTTTTGTTGAATGCTTCCGCCAAGCCATTGGCGGCAGGATTATAGGCAGTTGAAGCCACATTCTGAATTCGGTATTTATCGCAGAACCGATAGAATACTGGCTTATGAATTGGGGACCGTTGTCGTGGATGATCCGCCTAGGTACACCAAATCGATGGATGACGTGGTGCTTGATAAAATGAACCACATTGGAGGTTTTGACTTCAACCAGTGGTATAGCCTCCGTCCATTTTGAAAAGTAGTTGGTTATTGCTAGGATAAACCGGTGACCTTTTGTCGAAGAAGGGCTGATTGGCCCTACGACGTCGATTCCCCATGCTTCAAATGGCCATGAAGCAACAGTTGGGTGGAGCAGCTTCGAAGGCTGGTGTAATGAAATCCGCATGAATCTGGCATGCTTTACACCTTCGTGCGTATTGGATGGCATCGGCTATCATAGTTGGCCAATAGTATCCAAGTCTGTGCAACCTGTCTTTGAGCTTTGGACCTGGCTGATGAGCTCCGCAAATGCCGTCATGCGCTTCTTGGAGCGCTTCCTGTGCCTCTAAATTGGAAAGGCAGCGGAGGAGAACACCGTCATATGAGCGACGGTAAAGTGTCTTCAAAGTCAGATCGTAATAGAATCGGAGAGACCTTCGTCTGATGGACGCTGCTTCCTTGGGATCGTCTGGAAGCAGACCGTGCAAAGCATAGTCGATGAGAGGAAAGCGCCAGTCTCTTGGTTCAAGATTCGTGGAGACATTATAGACTTCTCGAGTTCTTAGTATGTGCTTGGAGCATACAAGATGTCGAGTTGCGACTGTGAGGTGATACTCGGTGTCGGCTGGTAAGGCTAGAGTTGTTGCTAATGCAGCAAGGGCGTCCGCCTTGGTATTTTGAGATCGAGACACATGCCCGATGTAGAAACCTTCAAATAGGTTAGCCAATTCGATGGCTGTATGGTAATAAGGCACCAAGTCCTCATGGCGGACTTCGTATTCCCCTTTAACTTGATTGATGATCAGTTTTGAATCGCCATAAGCTTCGAGGTAGCGTACCCCCATTCCATGGGCGAGTTGAAGACCGATGAGCAGAGCATTATATTCTGCAACATTGTTGGAGCATGATTCTGTCAGAGAAAATGCTCTGGGCAGGACATGATTCTGTGGGGAGATAAACACAACCCCCACTCGGGCAATAATCTTGCCTTTAGGGCCCATTCGGGATGCTCCATCAAAGAACATCTGCCATACTTCCTCTTCTGAGGTTGCATAAGACTCGAAGACCTCATCGGGGATGTCTTCGTGAAGTTTTGAATGCTCCAGAGCTGGATGAGCAGCCAAGAATTCTGCAAGGGCCTGGCCTTTAACCGCCTTCTGGGGCGTGAAGATCATGTCGTATTGAGACAATAAAAGTGCCCACTTAGCCAATCTTGAATTCAGTGATCCTGGCTTCGTCATAAGAAGACGCAATGGGTTTACTCTGGAGATGGCATGTATGGTCTGGCCACAAATAATGTCGGGTCTTTTGAACAGCGAAGACGAGAGCTAAACACTCTTTCTCGATAGGGTTTGTAGCGAGATTCCGCTCCTATGAGAGTTCTGCTCAGATAATAAATGGCCTGCTCATGGCCATTGTCGTCCTTTTGAGCGAGGAGGGCACCGAGGGAGTAGTCCATAGCCTTTACATAAAGCAAGAATGGCTTCCCTGATGTAGGGGCCACTAAGACTGGAGGCTTTGTGAGGTACCTCTTGATGTCTTCATAAGCTTCCTGGCAAGCTTGATCCCATACGAAGGAAGCACCCTTTTTCATGAGCCGGGTGAACGGTTGACAGCGGCCTGAGAGATTTGCAATGAATCTTCTAATATAAGCCAGTCTACCTTGCAAGCCTTTGAGCTCTTTGAGATTCCTCGGTGGATGCATACTCTGAATGGCTTTGACTTTGTCTGGGTCAAGATGAATCCCTTTTGATGTGACAATAAACCCAAGGAATTGCCACTTGACACTCCCAAGAAGGATTTTGTCGGGTTCATTTTCAGTTGATGAGCCCGCATTATGTCGAACATCGTTCTCAGGTCGCGAAGATGTTCATTCTTGTTGCGGCTTTTGACGGCAATGTCTCGACAGACACTCCACCGTTTTTCAGAAATGATCGCGGAAGATTGTACTCATTGCCCGCTGGTAGGTTGCTCCGGCGTTCTTCAGTCCGAAGGGCATTACAGTGTAGCAATATACCCCCAATGGTGTTCGGAACGAAGTATGCTTCTCGTCGTCGGGATACATCTTAATCTGGTTGTACCCTGAAAAGCCATCCATGAAGACATTCTTTCAAACCCGCATGTGTTGTCGATCAAGACGTCGGTGATGGGTAATGGGAATTCGTCTTTGGGACAGGCCGTATTGAGATCACGGTAGTCGATGCAGATCCGTATTTTCCCGTTCTTTTTGAGGACGGGGACGATGTTGGCTACCCAATCTGGACGTTGTTCCTCCCGGATGAAGCCACATGCAATGAGCTTGTGAACTTCGGCTTCAATAGCTTCCATAATGTTCGGGCGAAACTGACGTTGTTGCTGCTTGACTGGCTTGACGTCAGGCTTGATGTTTAGACGGTGCATAGCGACCTGTGGATCAAGTCCGGGCATATCTTCGTAGCTCCATGCAAAGACATCTATATACTCTTTTATGAGCATTATCAATTCTTCCTTTTCTATAAGTGATAGGCTTTCACTTATAAAGATGGGTTTGGGATGGTCTTGACTACCCAAGTTGACCTGCATCACCTTGTCTTCAGTGGGTGGCTCGCGCAGTTCGAATCGCTTTTCCCATTGAAGGTCTAACTGCTGGGCCCATGGTTCCTCATCAGTGGCTTCTGCGGGCTCCAATTGACAGCTTGAGGTCATATTAACAGTGAGGTTTTCAAACATCATTCCCACACTGATGTCTGAGTCCCACTCGGAGGACGAGGCTGAATGTGATGGAATTGGTTCATCGTCTTTGACTTGAACGGTTGCTGACGATGTGGGTGTAACGTATCCCAACCCCTGCGTGTACTATCATAGTAATTTGCGGGCTTCCCTTTAGGCACAAAGTTCCGCATCAAACCGCGCCTTCCTTTTCCGAAATTCAGGCCTGCTCCATGCTTCAAGTCGTACCCCATTTTCTTCATAATATGGCGTGCTGGCCGCGCGTAATGAAAGAATTGTGGAGTGTCTGAGTCTGAACTTGAATCTGGGACCGCAGGTCCCCGCGGTTGGGTTCTACCGAAGATTATCGGTAACTGACCTTCTTTGGATGGCGGGATCACCAAGACGGCTCCTTCTGCGGATTCCATGGGCGTACTGGACGCACTTGGCTTATGTAAAGGCATGTGTAGGGAGCTATCCGTAATGGATTCAAATGGCCCAACACTCGCGGGATAATCAAAAGAAATATTATCATTAATTACCCATTCACCTTCATCCTCTGAAGGAGTATTACATAGGGGATTATTGAGACATGCTGTAATTGGTTCACCAATCAGAATGGCTGGCATGCCTGTTTCGGATTCTGAATCCGCCTCGTTGCCACTTTCCTCATCGTCCGGTAACGGTTTTTTGAGTGCTCCACCGGCCTCTTGATATAGGAGAGCGTCAGTGAAGTAGTTTTCCACCCCTTTGAATGGTTGCCTCTCAGCAAAGACAGTTCGTACTGTCGCATCATCTTCAACATATTTGAAGCATTGATGGAGGGTGGAAGGGACGATCCAGTTGGCATGGATCCATGGCCGTCCCAGCAGTAGGTTATATGATGTGTCAGCATCAATGACATAGCATGTCACTTCTGACTTCAGGCTCCCGATTCTGCAACGGAGTCGAATTTTCCCCAGTGGATGACTGCTCCCGGCGTTGAAACCGTATATTGTAGTAGTGGTGCGGACAACCTATACAATGGTATGCCGAGGAAGTAGAGAAGCCTTTTGGGGATGATGCTGAGTGCAGACCCCGGATCGACTTGTACCCTCTCAATGCATGTTGAACCGATATATCTGGTGTAGTACAGAGGTCGATCGTGCTTGTTGTCTTTGAGAAGCATCTATCTTCCGCTGAAGGTAATAGCGGGCACCTCTAATTGTGCATGATGACATTCCAGGCAAGGGGACTGGACGTCGTTGTTAGGGATCTCAGGCATGCATGTCAGAAAGGATACTGAATTGGCTAGCGCATCCCTGAGTGCTTCTCTTGTTTCTTTTGAGAGGCGAAGGAGCTCGTGTATAGATACGAGCTGGGATATTGGCCAGCTGAGCCAATATGTCAAACCGAAAGGGCGTATCAAACCCTTGGCCTGGTGGTTTCTTCAACACGTGGTCGAATCGTACCTCCTTAGCCCTCTCTTTTCCCTTGGTTGGGATTGGAGTGGATGCTGGTGCTTGTACTGACGTCGTTTGCTATTGTGTCTCGTCAGTAGACTTTTCATACTGCCTCAAGTATGATTTTCCCGATCGGGTGCCCATCTGTTGAGGCGCATCGGCTTGCGCTGCGCAAGCAAGCTTTTCTCCTTCTGAATCACTGAGGGAAGCCGACGTAAGATTGCCGTCGTCTGGCAGGATGAAGATGACATTGCAAGACTTGCCCTTTGAATTGGGCTGCTTTGGATCCCGCTGTACGTCTTGGACGAGGTCTGGATGTATCCACATGACTTCTCCTGTCTCCAATGTTAAGGGAACAAGACCCTTATTATGTTGAGCTATAGCTGGAGGATGCTTGACTTCCAACCGTGGCGCAGGGGCTGCATAAGTCCCGTCAGGGACTGTGACCTTTGGAGCTTTGCCGAACTCAAGAGTTACCATATTGGCAGTGACTTTCTTTGCTCCGTCTTCAACGTCAGAACTCCGGCATCGACCAGGGCTTGTATTCTGTCCTTGAGGACATAGCACTTGTCAGTAGGATGGTGGACCATCCTGTGGTAGAGGTAGTATTTAGGGTCGTTTGTGCGCCCTATCTCTTTGGGACGCCGCGCATCTGGCAGCTTCATTTTGTTCCCTTTGTGGAGCAGATGAAATATGGTGACCACCTGATCGTCTTTGAACGAGTACTGCTTTGGAGGGAATTTAGGCTCCTGATTGTTGAAGCCGCTCTTTTTGGCCTTCGACTGCACATCTCCGGATAACTCCACAGACATAGTCTCTTTGCCTTTAGCTTGAGAAGATTGCGGTAGGTCGCTACGCCCTTTGCTGTTCATCCCCCACTTGCCTCTAGGGGCGGATGGTTCGAACTTTTTAGCCGACTTCTCGGCTATCTCACTTGTTCGACCCAATTCTTTCCAAGTGTGGGCTTTAACAGCCCCCATGCGAACTTCCACTTGGTCTAGGAAGTTGTGTCTACATGTCTGTAAGAGCATAGGTAATGGCATCCCTGCTGGGCACATCAAGGATAAGTTTCTGAACCGTTCAATGTAGTCACGGACAGATTCGCCCTTCCTCTGCACAGTGGAGAGGAGCTTGTCCATGGTCACTTCGGTATCGTCCTCATAGAAACGAGAGAGGAACCGAGTTTCCAGGTCGATCCAGGAGTTGATAGAGCCTGAAGGGAGACTTCAGAACCAGTCAGATGCTACCCCCTTTAAGGTACCAATGAACAGCCTAGCCATGATGGCGTCATTGCTTATAACATTACCAGTCTGAGACCGGAAATAGTAGATGTGCTGATTTGGCGAGCTCTTTCCATCATAGGTATGCAGCGTTGGTGTTTGAACTTCGGTGGATATGGCACCGAATCCCACTCTAGCGGATAAGGGCGGACTGCCCCTACCTTCTTTAATTCATTCCTCTGAGCTAGGGATGCAATTTGAGCTTGGAGGCCCTTAAGACTTCAGCGTCTAAGGAAGAACCCTCTTTGGATTTCTCCGTTTTTGGCTGCTCATTGCTGAAATGTTCCTCCTCATTATGATTGCTCCCCGGCATCATTGTTATTCCGGTTATTAAGGAGCCGAGCGAGCATCTGCTGAATATTGTCCAGAGCCTCTTGCTGAGTCTTGAAAGTTTGCTCCTGAGCTTCCAGGCGCCGACGAAGATCGTCGTTGACGTTATCAGCCATATTGACTGATGCTCTGTCTGTTCGCACCGAGCTAACTGTCGCCGAAGAGGCATACCCACTATCTTCATCTTCTTCGTCCGATGATTGGAGTGATCTCCTGGGCTGTGACGAGGCTAGGGCCGTCGAGGAAGAAGGCTGTTCATAAAGTGTAGGGTATCGCCGCCCTGGATCTGGTGTTTCGAAAAACACCTTCCTCATGCACCAAGACTTCGCCTAAGCCTGGGCTGTAGTCTGGATCTGGGGAACTGTAGGGGGCGTCGTCAGATGTTTGTCTTCCCCTGCGCAGCTCTCGTCCTCTCCCAGTCATGTTGACGGATGCGGAGGGGAGATCTCGCAAGATACTCCTTCTGCGATCTTCATCGGGGCTTGTACTGATAGTCGATCAAAAACTGATCGTCGGCCTGGAGGCGTGGCGGGGATTGGTCCCAGCCGGCAATGGACCGAGTGGAGTGTCAGCAGTTGACATCCCACTTGTTGACAACAGGGGGAAGAGGTTTGTTTATCCGCTAACAATTTCCTCAGATCAGACCCGGTTGGGTCCCTGCAATCGAGCGTAAAGGCTCTTTTGGATCGCACATAGGGCGATGTCCTGCTTCTTTTATCCCTGCAGACGGGATTAGCACTGAATAGTGCTTTGGTTCTAGCTTCGCCATCAGACGCGAACTTAGTGCTTGACGCACTGGAAAGCGGAGCACGCTGTGGTGCTTTACCCGCTATGCTGCTGCGAAGGTAATTAGCCTTAGATGGTACCTTGGCTTCGGCTTCGCGGTCTTGGACCCTGTGCGTACGCTGTGGTACAGTAGCTTCGCTCATGAGAACGAGGCCGGCGCGAGGCATCGCTGCTCTTGAATTGGGTGACGGTATGATTGCCGTCTTGATTTTATGATTGGAGCAGACAGGCATCTTGCCTTTTTCTTCGCGAGAGAGGCGCGGTTTAGGCGTAGCTACGCCTGAAGCTTCGATCGGAGACTTCTGTTTAGGCTTCCATATCCGCCTTGGCAGAGGAGACTTAGGTTCGCAAGGAACCTGATTAGCCACACACGAGGCTGAGGGGTGTTGGCAAAATTCTGCTTCCGGTTTCTGATTTGAAACCTTGGTCGTGGAAACCCTCCTATGCTTCCGTGCTCGAAGCATTGGGCCACCCCCAGAGAGGACTTCTTCAAATCTTTCTTGATCGAACTAAACCACCAAGTTCTCACAAGTAAAGGAATCAGACTGCGGACGTGCTTCCTTGTTGCGCCAAATAACCGCAGTAGGTTCGTAGAGAACCTTTTCAGTCTCCGCAGAGACTTTCCTTGAAGATTTAGCCAGAGAAGCTCTGGCTGCACCGGCTTTTCTGAATTTAGAGTTAGACCCGAAGGTCTGTTCGTCGCATTGCGACACTTGATTCTCAGCAGTGGAGAATTTCATCCCCAGGGGAGTCGCCATCTTGTTTTCCATTATGTTTGCAAAGGGGGAAAATTTACAAAAAAGAGTTTGAGGAGCTAAATTACGAGTATTCTTAAAAAGATTACAAGTAGATCTCCTCAGAGATTCTGGAGAAGTGTGCCGATAGGAGTCTGGTCAGCGCGCGACCACTTTGTCCCTTTGACGATGCGAGCGATGAGATTCCCTTCTCGCCTGGTTCGGGGAATCAGAGAACAGAAGGTTGGTAGAACCTTCTTGCTGCTTCTCAAAATCGCCTTCAATAAGGAATTCCTTCTCGCCTGGTTCCGGAGATTCCTTGAGAAGAAGGACGATGTTAGGGCATCAACACCCTGGTTAGAGAAAGCAATTCTCTAAAAGGTCTCTGAATTCGAGAGCGCACGGTGCTTATGAAGAAGCCTCTGCTTGTGGAGTCCTCTTTTCGTGTTTAGTGTATTTATCACATGTTTGCCATATTTTGTCGCATGATTATGTGTACCTATGCTCTCTATACCGTTTTCCATGCATGTTTTTCTGATTTAGACTTATTAATATACATGTATTTACTTGATCTCAGATTTACTGTTATTTTTCTTATATTACTTGTCATTTCCTGTACCTGCATGCCTAGACCACATCACTTGATCATGTACACGTGTGCCTGTTATGCACGTCATTTGGCTTTATAATATGTACTCGCTAGGGTTGCTAACAACCCTAGATTCTCATGTCCAGATCCTGGAGTCTAGACCGTGTTGATCTTGCTGTAGCTGAATAGAGTGCATAGCGGATCCTCTCGTGGTGATCGGAGTGCAGTAGAAGCTCGGACATCGCTGTAGTTCTTCCTCCCAGATTTTCTCCTGTTTGGCTCTCGAGGTCCCTCTTGCCGTATCGTGAGCATCTCTCAGTTTTTATTATGTATATCCCTTCATGCATTGTACTCTTATATTTTCTAGTGATGTAATATTCCTATAATATTGTATCACTTTCTGTGATAACCTTGTACTTGTACTATTCTGTTGGAATGTATATTATCACTGTGTTGGCCCAATGGCCTTCCACTCTAGTTTTGATGATGATCAACACTCATGTAGTTATGTTTACTAATATTCTTGTGTTTCTAGTTTCAGATCATTAACAGGATATTAGGTTGGTGATTAGCTTCAACAAGATGATTAGAAGCTATTCATGATGATTCCGGTGCCAAAGCTTAAAGATCATACCTTTGCACTTGGAAAATCACGGAGTTTGGACCGAGTCTACTTGAAGATGAAGATCGTCAAGAAGACTTAGGTATCTAGTTTAGAGTTTGTGTTTTAGATCCATATTTGTAAAGCTTAGTTTAGTTGATATGCTCAAGTGCACAAAACACACACGTTTCATGATTTGGTTTTTGGTTTTCATGAATAATAGATCAAAACAAGTTTACCTTATACCTATGTATATTAGATATGTTCTAGATATACATACATGCTTTAAACTTTCTAGACAAACTTATTTTGACTATCCTATTCATGTTTTGGAAAATTCTAGTTTGATAAAATACAAGTTTTGTTTTTGATAAAATTGGCAAGACACAAAAATGAATTGATATGATTGATATATGTCTTGAAATTTTTATCACAAGTTTGGTTATCAAAGTAAAATGATAAAACAAGTTTTAGAAAAACATATTTTTAGAAAAACAGTTTTTATTGTGATTAAAACTATTTTTTAAATTTACTGTGAATTTATGAGATTTTTATTGAGTGAAAAGACCTATTTTCAAATCCCGTATCTGTGCAGAACTGAGGACTGGCTGACAGGCCAAGTCGGTCGACCGGACCGGTCGACCGCACCAAGGGCCGGTCGACCGGGCCGGTCGACCGACGTGCACAGACGTGCACGTCTGTTAGGCACAGACACGGTCGACCGGGACGGTCGACCGATTTGAGAGCTGCTCTCGGCTCTCTTTTCTGGTCGACCGGGCCGGTCGACCGCTATTGCCCAACGGTCACATTTTTGACCGTTGGCGGTCGACCGGGCCGGTCGACCGGCAGTCTGTCAAACTGCCACATCAGCCTAACGGCTAGTTTTGTATAGGGGCTATATAAACCCCATCTCTTTGGGGATTTTCGCCAAGTTTTTTAAGGAGAAAAATTTCTGGTTTCTAGAGGTTTTAAAACAAGTTTTCAAAAGTGTTTGGGGCTTTAACTCTTCAATCTTTATTTGTTTTGGGTTTTTGGAAAATCAAAGAAAACTAGGTTTTGGGATTTTGATTTGGTATTTCATTTTCTATCATATACAAGAGATTTCCCAAGAAGTTTTTCTTTGTTGCTTGTTTCCAAAAACACTTTGTTTTCCACACTTGAGCTATCTTCTATCCTAAACTATTAGGATCTTGTTTTTGTGGAAAAAGATAAGAAAAAAGAAAGAGAAGTGTTTGAGGTTGTTTGTTGTAAACCTCATTGTTGTAAACCCTCCTTCATTTGTTGTATCCCTCTTCGGTAGAGGTGATCGGAGTGGTATTGGTTGTGAGCCTCTTCGGTAGAGGTGGAGTTTGGTTGTGAGCCTCTTCGGTAGAGGTGTGTGGATTGGTTGTTGTATTGGCTACGGGCCTAACCCTCGGTTGTGAGGAGGTTGTTGTTTGAGAGAGGAGTTCGGTACTCCTAGAGTTGTAAGAAATCCTCTTCGGTAGAGGTTCCCTCGGTGGGAGTTGAGATAGTGGAAATCCTACACGGTGGTGTAGGCGGGGATGTAGAGCAAGGTGCTCGAACCTCGAAACAAATCTTGGTGTTTGCGTTTTGATCCATTGTCTCTCTAACTCTCTCTCTCTTTACATTTGTGCAAAGCATCATTTCATACAAGCATCATACTTTCATAGCATTCATATTATATACATTGCTTGTGTTGCCTTGCATCTTTCATATTGTAATTTATCTTTGATTGCTTGGCTTGATTGTGTGTGCACATATTTCATATTGCTTGGATTGCTTGTGTGTGTGTGCCTAACTTGTACTCATCCAACAAGAGCTTCACATAGCGCCTCAACCCATTTCAAGGGGAATCAAGAGGAGTTAGTCCAGAGCCTCGCAAGGGGAATTCGGCTACACTTGTTGGATTGTATTAAGTGTGTTGCAAGATTTGCATTAGCTTCCGCATTTAGCGCACTTAGTTTGCATTTAGTTTATTAGATTAGCACTTACACCTATTCACCCCCCTCTAGGTGTTTTACACACTGTGCTTCCGCCTCTAATTCTTACCTGTACTAAAGCTTAGCGTATATACGTGAGGGTATTTTCGACCTGCGTATATACGTCGCAGTGGCGTCCCCGTACCGTGGGACCGGGGCGTCACATTCGTAAATCTTAACCCTATTTGAAATAACACTGATTAACATTAAAATATCAAGATCTTTATCAAGCATAGATTAAGAAAAACAATTAAAAAGTATTAGAAAATATTTGACCTAGTTACTTATCCTCATGTGCCCTCAAGAATAAGGATTGGAGTAGACATGCATATGATCTAATTTGGTTATCTACTAAACTCTAGATGTAATGGTGGTGATGTTTTAGCAAGTTATGAGAAAAGATCATTTACACATGCTTGAAAAGATCATTTACACATGCTTGAAAACTAAATGAAGAAAGCATGAAGAAGAAAGCATACCAAATAAATATTAACAAAATGAAAATTGAAAAGAATCCGATTCTTCTAGAAAATTAAACCCTCACCTGTTGTTAGAATAATTCTTCGGATGAAATTCTTTTTACTCTTTAAAACCCCCCATATCTCTCTCTCTCTCTCTCTCTCTCTCTCTCTCTCTCAGAGAATGAAGAAGAGCAACAAGAAGAAACCCAAATCAACCCCCCTCGTCTTCCTACCCCTTTCACTCAGAGAATGAAGACGATTCTCAAAGGAGAATGAATAACAAACTTGTACGAGTTGACAGAAAGCATTATTATTGGTGATGCTTCAGCAACAATAGAGAAAGAAGATATTACAAGACTTTGGCACATGTGTCTTGGACACATGAGCGAGCAAGGTCTTTAAGTCCTACACAAAAGAAGTGCTCTACCAGATATCAAATATTGCAAACTTGATCTTTGTAAATTTTGCATTATGAGTAGGCAATATAGAGTAGCTTTTTCTACATCTCAGCACAAGACAAAGGGCTTGCTAGATCTCATACACACGGATGTGTAGGGGCCTTCGCCAGTAGCATCCATTAGAGGTGCCACGTACTATGTTACTTTTATAGATGATTTTTCAAGGAAAGTTTGGGTATACTTCTTGAAGAAGAAATCAGAAATATTTCAAAAGTTCAAGGAGTGAAAAACTTTGGTGGAAAATCAGACGGGCGGAAAGTGAAAGTCTTGAAGTCCGTCCGATAGTAGGGGCGAGTACACCTCCATAAATTCAAAGACTACTTAGTAAGTAAGGGCATCAAACACCAACT
The DNA here is from genome assembly GCA_038442645.1 of Agave tequilana. NCBI lineage: Eukaryota > Viridiplantae > Streptophyta > Magnoliopsida > Asparagales > Asparagaceae > Agave > Agave tequilana. The sequence goes on from JAVJIF010005227.1 coordinate 111,300, forward strand.
AAGTATTCCAGGATGACCAGAACAAAGCAGAGTAGCACAGCGCATAAATCAGACACTTACAGAGCGTGCCCGCAGTATTAGATTACAGGCTGACATGTCAGCATAATTTTGGGCTGAGGCGGTGAATCATGCGAGTTATCTGGTAAACATGTCACCATCAGCAGCTATTGATCTTCAGATCCCAGAGGAGAAATGGCGAGGAGTATCTGTGGACTATTCAATCTTATGGATTTTCAGTTGCCTGGCATATAGTTTGGTTAATAGTCAGAAAAGGAACAAACTAGAGTCCAAGTCTAAGAAGTGTATCTTCATCGGGTTCATCAAAGGAGTCAAGGGTTTCAGATTATGGGATCCTGAGAAAAAAGCGCCTTTATCAGCAGAGATATGATCTTTGACGAAGATTAAATGTTGCGAGAAAAGTCAGAGGCGGAGGATAAAGTGCAAGGTGGAGCTTCAGACAGTTCAGCAGCAGACACTCAGGAAAAGGGAGTCGAGTTCTCGATAGCCCTAAAAGGCCTGAAGGGTCAGAAGAGGACTCCTCAGATTTAGATGGAGACAAACAGGAGGCTACTCAAGAGCAACCTAAACCCGTTGAGGCGATTAGTCAGAGTTACGATGCCACCAATAAGGTATGGCTGGGATGAAGACATGTCTCTTTCGCATTAGTAACAGAAACAGGAGAACCTGACAGTTACAAGGAAGTGATCGAGGCAGATGACCACGACAAGTGGATTACAGCCGTAGAGCAAGAGATGGAGTCTTTGGATAGAAATCAAACATGGACGTTAGTCAATCTTCCAAAGGACTCCAAGGCACTAGGTTGCAAATGGGTCTTTCACAAGAAAGACAATGAGCAATACAAGGCAAGGTTAGTTGCCAAAGGATATGCTCAGAAGGAGGGTATTGACTACAATGAGATTTTCTCTCCTATAGTCAAGCATACATCTATTCAGATATTATTGGCGATAGTTGCTCAGTTTGATTTAGAGTTAGAGCAGATGGATGTTAAATCAACATTTCTGCATGATGAGCTGGAGGAGAAGATATACCTGAAACAATCTAAAGGTTACATTTAGAAAGGTAAAAAAAATAAGGTGTGTTTTCTAAAGAAGTTCCTCTATGGACTTAAACAGTCTCCCAGGCAGTGGTACAAACTGTTCGACTCTTTCATGATCAAGGCCAAATACAACCAATGTGAGTATGATAGTTTGTCTATTTCAAGCAGAGTAATGATCTGACATATTTGTTATTATATGTGGATGATATGTTGATTGCTGCGAGAAACAAGATACGTGTTCAAAAGCTTAAAGCTCAGCTCAAGAAGAAATTTGACATGAAAGATTTGGGAGAAGCCAAGAAGATCTTAGGTATAGAGATCACTCGAGACAGAAGCACGGCAGACTTTGGCTATCCCAAGAGAACTATGTTCTCAAAGCGTTGGAGAGATTCAACATGACAAAATCAAGACCATTCACCTCTCTTTTGGCATGTCACTTCAAATTATCCTACAAGAAATGTCCATAATCACTGGAAGAGGAGGAAGAGATGTCTCGAGTACCAAATGTTAGTGCGGTGGGATCACTCATATATGCTATGGTCTGCACTAGGTATGACTTAGCCTTTGCAGTTAGTACAGTAAGTCGGTTCATATCAAATCTAGGAAAGCAACATTAGAAAGCAGTGAAGTGGGTACTACGCTATCTGCGAGGGACGACGAGACTAAGCGTGGTGTTTTAGAGATTGAAAATGGGGAAGCCTAGTTTACTACAAGGCTATGTTGATGCGGATTATGCAGAAATCTTGATCAGTGAAGATCTACGACGGGCTATGTGTTCACAGTAGTTGAGTGGGTAATTAGTTGGAAGGCAGAGTTACAAGATACAATTACTCTTTTAACGACAAAAGCGAAGTACATGGCTGCAGTTGAGGCGTCAAAGGAAGCTTTGTGGTTGAGAAGATTGGTTGAAATGTTCAGTATCATACAGGATTCAGTTTGGGTTCATTGCGAAAGCCAGAGTGCTATTCATCTCACTAAAAATTACAGGTATCACAAGCGGACGAAGCACATTGATGTGAGATTTCATAAGATACGTCAATGGGTCGTGGATGATAAGGTGATCGATTTGGTAAAGATCAACACGAAGAAGAATTCAGCGAATATGATGACGAAGACCATCCCGATGGAGATGTTTAGAGCATCTCTGAACTTCATCAAGGTTCTCCAAAAGTAAAGTGGCGAACGGGCTCTTGGGAGGGAGCCATGTGAAGTCACAAAAGGGGGGAGAAAGGAAGGCAAATGAAGCAGAGGCCAATTTTTACAGAGGGACTCAATGAACATGAGTCAAGGTGAAAATTGTTAGTATTTGAAGTATCTCATATTCATTGGAGTAGAATTCAAGTTTTTGGCAGTTTTCAAATACGGATCTGTCTCCTGTTTTGGTTTGGATACAGGTTTCCTATTTCTCTAAGGAGGTGCTGATTTGAGTTCGTGTTGGATTAGGATCATCCCAGGTGCCTATAGAAACCCCTCTGGGGTGGCCTTTTAAAGGAGTGTCAAGAATTTAAGAGAAATCTAGAATTTCACCATTGAGAGTTGTGAGAGAGATCTCATTGTACCTCTTATATTTTCTTCAATAAGTATTTCTCTTCTCCTCCCCATGGACGTCGGCACTTTGCCGAACCACGTTAAATCTTATGTTCCTTGATTGTGTGGTGATTGCTTGCTAGTGGTAGATCTCCTATGCTTCCGCTTGCGCTGTCGAGTCTTGTTCCACTATTGTTTGATCGGTGATAGTTCATCAACATCATTCTCTCAAGATAAAGAACCTGAGTCAAGTGGCTTAATCGAAAACATATTGGAATATAAAGATTTTTTGCTGCTTAGTGACAAAGTAGGTGAACTCGAGATAACGAAAACATTCTTGATTGAAGAAGGTGCTCATTGAATTGTCATTGGATCTATTGAACATTTTTTTTTGTGTATTGATAAATAATCTATCAACTAGTTAAATCTAATTAAATACCTATTTTATTCAATTGCTCCAGCAGTAAAATTAAATTCTTGGTATAGATTTCTTCAACTTTTCAACTACTTTTTTCGATTTAAATTTTCACCAAATACACTTATTTTATTAGATGGTGTTGTAATCGATAAGTTGAAATTCTTTTTTATTGGAATTTAGTGATATAAAATTTGTTTAAACGACAGCTCTATATTTTCTACGTTATTTCACAATGCACAAGCTAAAAGCTTAAACGATTTTTATTTTCTCTCCCATGCATTAATGGCGAAAAGATGAACTACTAAAACAGGAATATCGTTGACACCTCGTTCAGTTATGAAGGTCCTGAGTTCAGTTATACAGGCATTATGGTAAGATTATAGAGGTTCTGAGTTCAAAATTAGCTAGTGATAAAGGCATTTAATTGAATTCCAATTCAAGACATGGCTAGGGCTTTGCTTTTAAAAGGGAAAAAAAAATATTTTTAGCATGTTTAGCCTTGTGTTTCTATGAAATAACATATTTAACCTCGTGTATCTCCCTACATGATGATTCACTTTAAATTATGCGCAAATATGTCTTTTATTAGTTAATAGTCAATGAATGCTAAATAAATGATAAATTTTAAAGAAATAACGTGTAATTCACTTAACTTTGGAATATAAAAAACAATTTAAGTTATTAATCTCAATCCCACTTGAATAGAAAATAATTGCTAGTTATTTAAATAAAATATAATAATAACTAAATAAATAAATGGTTAATAAAATAGAGTTTACTTTTATCTTGTAAATTTATAAAAATTAATTTATCTATGATTTGATTTTTTAATGTGTTCACTAGTTTGTTTTTCGTTTAACTATTTCGTAAACGGATATTTATAAAATAATCTAAAAGTACGAGGTCATACATGAAAATATGCTGGAAAAAATCCAGAAGTATGTAATTAGCACAAGAAACAAGGACGTATATGCCAAAAAAACCCAAAAATGGAACTAAAAAATAGCCGTTAATGCTTCGCCAGTTGTTTTTGAAATTGGACACGCTCTCTCTTGTCCGAATCCGATTCTTCTAGAAAATTAAACCCTCGCCTGTTGTTAGCAAAATTCTTCGGATGAAAAAAATTTTGCTCTTTAAAAGCCCCCATCTCTCTCTCTCTCTCAGAGAATGAAGAAGAGCAACGAGAAGAAACCCAAATCCTCCCCTTTTCTTCCCTTTCCCTTTCTCTCATTCTCTCCAAACCCAAATCCAAATTTGAATCCTAAGACCCTAGCCTAACCTGAGCAAGGAGGAAACCCCTTTCTCGATTGGATGCAAGCTTCAACAAGAAGCGATGATGAGGATCGATCATGATGGCGGTGGAACAAAGCGGCGGCTTTGAATTCGAATTTTAGGTCAGTGCAAAAAGAAACTTCTTTTTTGTATTTGTCTTTTTGTATTGAATTTTCCAGTTATTAATACAAATTCCTAGTGGGTTTTCCTTCCTCTTTTGATTTCTTGCTGAATCTAATTGTTGGACCATTTCTTTTGGGTTGAACGATGAGAGGCAAACACCTTGGTAATGCGATGAGAGATGAAATTGATGCCATTGTGCATCAAATTAGGTTTTTAATGGTTCAATTCATGAAAGATACTGTTTTTAGGGATCTATTTTGAATAATTTGCATATGGGTATGCTATATTCTTGATTACATCTGATTTTCAGTTTTCTTTTTGCTGCCCTCTTTAGAAATTACCCATGACTTCACTCCCAATTACCCAATGAATCCTTGGGAGATGAGGTACCGGTCAAGAATCAGCAGGAAGCATATTCTCACCAGAATTCCTTTCAAGGGAACCCTTCTGAATCTACTTCGTACACAGCTGTTTCTTTTACTCGAACCTTGGAGGGAGAAAATCGCCAGAGAACCAGTATAATTTCTCGGCTTGGACAGAACCTTGGTATGCCATATTCTTGATTACATGTGATTTTCAGTTTTCTTTTTTCTGTCCTTTTTAGAAAATTACCATGATCTCACTCCCAGATAACCCTTAATTCTTGGGCAACCAACATATTCTCTCCATAGTTCCTTCCAAGAGAACCCTGGTGGATCTAGTCCATGCACAACTGTTTCTTTACTCGAACCAGTATAATTTCCCGGCTTGGACAGAATCTTGTAATTGTTGGCCAAGGTACTGTTATTTTCATTACTTTGCTACTCTTCTATGGGCTTGGATTTGTTTGCATACTTTTGTATCTTTTACTCCCAATAAACATTCAGAGTTTCACTGTACCCTATGCACATTTGTTTCTCTAATTTGAATGCATTCTGTGTGCAATTGAAACCGGCACATGTTTGTGTGTCTTCTTCTTATAGTTTATGTTCTCATTTCCAATGTGGTGCCTTTTGGAGCCTCAATTTGGGACTGTTTTCTTCTCATTCTTGGGCACATTGTATCTAGGTTTCTTTAAATTCAGTAGTTATAGTGTAGAATTCATAAAGATTGGGTATTTTTTTTCTTTTTCCCTTTTTGGTTGGTTCATTTCAGTTGTGAGTTGTTTTTTGTAGTTTGGTATTTTTTTTTGTATCTTTTGTTACATTGCATCTGGGTTTCTATCTGATTAAGTTCTTGGTCTAAACTGCTTTAAGGGAGGTAATGCAGTTCAGTGTCTTGTTAGTTATCCTATGGATAAGTTTTGTATCTGAAAGTTCTGACATAGATGCACTCATGGAGTTCAAGGAAGGGGTTCAGAAAGATCCCTCAGGCTGCAGTTTAGATTATTGGAATCAAGGCAGTTTGCAAGAGTCCGATTGGTGTCCTCTAACTTGGTATGGAGTTCAGTGTTATGTTAATAGGGTGTCTTTGCTCACATTGAATGATATGGCTTTGTTGGAACTATTGGAACCACCAGCGACAGAGTAGAGATGCGCCAGAGAATAGTCACCAAATACAAGAACAAAGCAAATAAATAAGAAAATGAGAACACAAGATTTTAACGAGGTTCGGCAATTTGCCTACATCCTCGGGGCAGAAGGGGAGAGAGTTCTATCAACCAATCAATTACATGATATAATATCAGGAGGCATTTTCTCCTCTTATATAGGCATGGAGTCCCTCAAGAAAAATAAAACCAACAACTCGAAATTCGGATCAGAAACTAATTCAGACACCTGCTCGGATTCACTCAGAATCCTTCTTGCTGTTGACAACCCAAGGGGATTGTCGACAGTTCTCTGACAAACCCGACTTATGGTAAAACGCTGTCGACAACTCGCTTTAGCAGCTAACCGTATCCGAGTCTGACTGTCGACAACCTATCAACCCAAGAGGACTGTCGAAAGTCCTATGCCTATCTTTTTAAAACACCATCCTTTAACTTTTTATTCTTCTCCTCTCCCCACAATTCTCCACCTCGGTGAAGATTTCAAATCTGAGCCGAACTCAACATATTACCATGTCGACTCAACGGGTACACCAGTGTAGCTGCCTACGTACCCCTGCCCAGGGGATCAAGCCATCCATAATTTATCCAAATGAGCTCCACCTAACTCAAGCAACTGGAAGGATTTGGAGTAACTCCTTGCACTATGCCAACTTCACTCCCTGAACAACCTTGATAAGCATACGGCAGGATTCTCCTTCGTGTGAATCTTCTGCAACTCGATGTAACCCTCCTCAAGAATCTCTCGAACAAAGTGGAACCTGACATCGATGTGCTTCGTTCTTGCATGATATACCTGGTTCTTTGCCAAATAGATAGTACTCATGCTATCATAGTTGATCTTAACAGATCCTGATCAATCCCCAAGTCATCGAGCAACCTTTGAAGCCAAATTGCCTCCTTCATAGCCTCCGTGTCATGGCCATATACTTGGCCTCCATAGTAGACAATGCGACAATAGACTATAGAGTAGAGCGCCAGCTTATCGGTGCTTGAGATAGTGTAAACACATATCCCGTTATTGACCGGCGTTTGTCAAGGTCTCCAGCGTGGTCGGAATCAATGTATTCGATACACCTGCTTACCCGTAACGTCCTTCTTGAATACTAAACCAGTGTCTGTGGTACCTTTCATGGACCGTAAAATCCACTTCACTGCCTCTCAATAGCCCCTTCCGGGATCGTGCATGTATTTACTAACCATTAAGACAGCTTGTGACAAATTAGGTCTTGTACACACTATTGCATACATTAGACTATCGACTGCGCTAGCACAGGGCACGTGAGTCATGTACTTATGCTCTTCAATAGTAGTAGGAGACATAGTAGCTTTTAACTTGAAATAAGGAGCCAATGTTGTACTTATAGACTTCATGTCATCTTTGATGTTGAACTTTTGAAGTACCTCCTTCAAATACCCCGTTTGCGTCAAGTTAACCTTGTCACCCTTGCAGTGTCTCTCAATCTTCATGCCTAGCACCTTCTTTTCTTCACAAGATCTTTCATCTCAAATTCGAAAGATAAGTCATTCTTCAATTTATCAATTGCGCATATGCTTTTAGAAGTAATGAACATATCATCCACATATAATAGTAGATAGATGTACTCTCCACCAGGTAGTTTATTGTAATTCACATGGGTCATAATGGCTTATTGTACCTCTTGCCTCTTATGAAACTGTCGGGACGCTTGTACTACTGTCTTGAAGACGTTTTAATTCATATAGTGATTTCTTCAGTTTGCATACCATATTTTTCTTTTCTGCAGTTTTGAATCCCGTCGACTAAGACTTGTAGATCTCCTCTTCAAGATTGCCATCGAGCTGATCAAGTTTCAACTGTACTGTGCTATCAGTGCCAAGAAAATTCGAATAGATGAGTGCTTCACAAACGGGTGAGAATACCTCATTGTAGTCAATGTCTTCTTGCTGAGCGTAGCCTTTAGCTACCAATCTGGCTTTATAGCGTACAATATCACTTTTGAGATACCCTTGTTTCTTTACAAGTACTCACTTACAACCAATCGCCTTCTTATCCTTGGGAAACTTTGACAGTTCCCAAATATCCATTTTGTAATAGAGAACTCATCTTTTCCATCATGACATTCTTTTATATCTTAGACTCCGAACTAATTTCAGCTTTTCTATATGTAGATGAGATCGCCTCTTTAACGATTGGAAGAGCATAGGCTACAATCATATTTATAGTGAGTCAACTGTGCTTACGTGGATTCCTGTGGGCTCTTTCAACTGCAATGGATTCTTGGACATCACCCATGGCTATTCTTGATTCTTATCATTATCAGCATCCTGATCGACTACAGGTAGTTTATTATAATTCACATGGGTCATAATGGCTTCGTTGTTCCTCTTGCCTCTTATGAAACTGTCGGGACGCTTGTACCACTGTCTTGAAGAACGTTTTAATTCATATAGTGATTTCTTCAGTTTGCATACCATATTTTCTTTTCTGCAGTTTTGAATCCCGTCGGCTAAGACTTGTAGATCTCCTCTTCAAGATTTCCATCGAGCTGATCAAGTTTCAACTCATACTGTGCTATCAGTGCCAACAAAATTCGAATAGATGAGTGCTTCACAAATGGGTGAGAATACCTCTAGTCAATGTCTTCTTGCTGAGCATAGCCTTTAGCTACAAATCTGACTTTATAACGTACAATATCACTTTTGAGATACCCCTGTTTCTTTGCAAGTACCCACTTACAACCAATCGCCTTCTTACCCTTGGGCAACTTTGACAGTTCCCAAATATCATTTTTGTAATAGAGAACTCATCTTTTCCATCGTGGTATCCTTTTATATCTTAGACTCCGAACTAATTTCAGCTTTTCTATATGTAGATGAGATCGCCTCTTAACGATTGGAAGAGCATAGGCTACAATCATATTTATAGTGAGTCAACTGTGCTTACGTGGATTCCTGTGGGCTCTTTCAACTGCAATGGATTCTTGGACATCACCCATGGCTATTCTTGATTCTTATCATTATCAGCATCCTGATCGACTACAGGTAGTTTATTATAATTCACATGGGTCATAATGGCTTCGTTGTTCCTCTTGCCTCTTATGAAACTGTCGGGACGCTTGTACCACTGTCTTGAAGAACGTTTTAATTCATATAGTGATTTCTTCAGTTTGCATACCATATTTTTCTTTTCTGCAGTTTTGAATCCCGTCGGCTAAGACTTGTAGATCTCCTCTTCAAGATTTCCATCGAGCTGATCAAGTTTCAACTCATACTGTGCTATCAGTGCCAACAAAATTCGAATAGATGAGTGCTTCACAAATGGGTGAGAATACCTCTAGTCAATGTCTTCTTGCTGAGCGTAGCCTTTAGCTACAAATCTGACTTTATAACGTACAATATCACTTTTGAGATACCCCTGTTTCTTTGCAAGTACCCACTTACAACCAATCGCCTTCTTACCCTTGGGCAACTTTGACAGTTCCCAAATATCATTTTTGTAATAGAGAACTCATCTTTTCCATCGTGGTATCCTTTTATATCTTAGACTCTGAACTAATTTCAGCTTTTCTATATGTAGATGAGATCGCCTCTTTAACGATTGGAAGAGCATAGGCTACAATCATATTTATAGTGAGTCAACTGTGCTTACGTGGATTCATGTGGGCTCTTTCAACTGCAATGGATTCTTGGAAATCACCCATGGCTGTTCATGATTCTTATCATTATCAGCATCCTGATCGGCTGCATGATCACTACCATGTGTCACCGCGAGTATGATTTCCAATGATATTGTCCTATCTAGAAATGATGAAGTAGCATCACTCTTCACCTGCTGCGATATCCCTTTAGTCTTTTCACTCTCCACATGCTGAGAGTTTGTAGGCTTCACCATTGAAGCCTCATCAAACGTGACATCTCTGCTTAGGATAAATTTTTGTCCTTCGGATCCCAAATTTTCTACCTTTTAAAACCTTTCTTGAATCTTACGGACACACTTTTCTTCGTTCTTGAGTCCAATTTGTCTTCCTTAACATGATAGTAGACTAGACAGCCGGATATCCTTAGCAAATCAAAATCCTGAGTAACTTTTTCTGACCAAGCTTCCAGAGGAGTTTTAAACTCTCTATCGCAGACGAACAACTTGTTAACGAGATTACAAGCATACACCAATGCCTCGGCCCAAAAGTATTTTGATAAACCGGTGTTGGATAACATGCACTGGACCTTCTCTAGCAAGGCCCTATTCATCCTTTCAGCCACCCTTTTGTTGTCGTGTTTCCCTTATTGTGAGGTGCTTTCTATGCCCTCATTGTGGCATAGTTGTAGGAAAGGATTGCTTGTATACTCTTCTCCTTGTCTGAACAGAGTACACTGATCTTCATTCTCGTGCTTTATTCCATGTTCCTTTTTCACTCCACGAACAACTCCAGGACTTCCCCTTTGTGTTCATGGTTTATACCGAACATCGCCTAGAGTAGTCATTTATAAAAGACACAAAGTAATGGTTATCTCCAATAGATGTCTTGATAGGTTCCCAGACATCAGTGTGAACATAATCCAGAATTTTCTTGGTGCAATGAGTTGCAGTGCCAAATTTCACCTTGGTTTTTTCAGTGATGCAATGTTCACAAAAATCTAATTTACAAATTCTGGCATCTTTTAATAGACTTTACTTTGCAATAGCTTGTAGAGACTTTTCTCCTGTATGTTCGAGCCTCATATGCCAAAGCCATGTGTAATCATCATCTGAATCTTTAGAAGTCGCCACTTGTCTTGTAATCGTACTATCCTTCAAGTAGTAAAGGTTATTGCATTAGATGCCCTTCAAAACAACCATCGAGCCTCTAGTCATCTTGAGAACACCATCTTCAATAGATACTTCAAGACCCAATACTTCCAAGGCATCAATAGATATAAGATTCCTTTTCAATTGAAGTACATACCTCACTTCTTTCAATTCTCGTACCATCCTATTAGACATCTTGATATAGACTATACCTACCCCTTCTATGTTGCATGGATGATCATCACTCATGATAACAGAGCATCCATTTAGCTTCTCAAAGCTAGAAAATCAATTCCTATTAGGGCACACATGATATTCAGCTTTTGTATCTAGTAGCCGACACATCACTATAGTTTAGTGTTTGTTTATCATTGATCAAGGTTAGGATAAATGTTTCATATTCTTCATCAGGAAGGGAATTCAGAAGAATCAATGTCTTATCCTCTTTTTTAATTGCCACATTCACATTACTAAGTCTGAAGAAGCTTGGTGTAGTTGTTCATATGTTCGTCAATAGAGAGTCCTCTCTTCAACTGTAAGCGGTAAAGCCTCCTCTTTAGTTGTAATCGCTCTCCGTCAGATACTTCTTTTCGAGGATCTCCTACAGCTTCTTTGCGGAAGTCTCATACAACACATGATATTCGATGTCTTGTGTCAAACCAGACCTTACGAGATCACACGCCGTTCTATTCATCGTGTTCCTATTTCCTTTGGCTTTTCTTTCAAATATAGATTGTCTTCGAGGTTTGATGTCGTCAATGCATCCATCACCTTACACCTTCACATCCCGACATTTTTCTTGCCATCAAACTTTACCACATCGATTTTCAACGGATGTGGATTCACGATTTTCACCGTGAATGAACTATCTCTAGCCATCTCCCCAGTAGATTCCTCAAAATAATGCGAAAAATGATTAGTGAAAATAAATTCAAATAAGAAAGATCAAATTTTTTTCCTCTGAACGAAATTGTAGACAGTTTCCAAGGTGATTTGCTCCATCCGAATGAAACTCCCGTCAAACCCTAAAAGCTCTTATACCACTTGTTGGAACCACCAGCGACAGAGTAGAGATGCGCCAGAGAATAGTCGCTAAACACAAAAATAGGCAAATAAACAAGGAAATAGAACACAAGATTTTAACGAGTATCGACAATTTGCCTACGTCCTCGGGGCAGAAGGGGAGATAGTTCTTATTAAACCAATTAATTACAGGATATAATATCAGGGGGCAATAACCCCTCCTTATATAGGCATGGATATTTGGAACCCCTGCCTAGGCTTGGAGTCCCTCAAGAAAAAGAAAACGAACAACTCTAAATTCGAATCAGAAATGAATTTAGACTCTTGCTCGGATTCGCTCCAAATCCTCTTGCTGTCAATAGCTCAAATGATTGTTGACAGTTATCTGACAAACTCCACTTTCGGTAAACGCTATCTACAGCACAAAGTGGCTGCTGTTGATAGCCTAGTTTCAGTAGCTGAGCGTATCCGAGTCGGCCTTGGGCTGTCGACAGTCCTATGCTTTGTTTTTAAAAACTTCATCCTAACTTTTTATCCTTCTTTCTCTCTCCCACAAGAACCATCAATTTTTCTTCACTTGTTAAAATGGAGGCGCTTCACAATCTGTCTCTGTCAAATAACCATTTCACTGGAAATTTATCTCTTGAGGTGTGGTCATTAGTTCATTGGGGTTTCTTGATCGCTCGTGTAATTCATTTGATGACCGTACCCAGTGAGTTGATAAAGATTTGGAAATTTTTGGTCTTTTTGAATCTGTCTTTGAATAATTTCGGATGTCCGGTTCCAGCTGGTTTTGGAAATTTGAAGAAGTTGAAGTATTTGGACATGGGAGGCAACAGTTTTTCTGGTGATCTTGATGGTGTTCTTAGCCAATTGCAAAATGTGGTTCATCTTGATCTCAGCCAGAACCAATTATCTGGATCAATCGAGTCAATTTTGATACTTCCCCTATTATTTGCGCCTAAACATTAGCCACAGTGAATTATCTAGAGAGCTATTTGCCAAAGATCCAGTTCCTGTGTTTGACAATTTAGAGGTGTTTGATGCCAGTCTTAACCAGCTTAGGGTCTGTTTGGTTGTCGTAATTAGCCCTAATTCGTAAGTCGTAATTGGTATAGGTATAGTCTTTTACAGTTGTAAATGAGTTACATGCATGGAAGTTTTACGATGTTTGGTTGGTAATATAAAATTGTAAGTGAGAAAGTGTATTGTGTTTTACAGTGTTTGGTTGTCGTAATGTGTAAGTCGTAAATAGAAAAGTAGACCACAAAATTAACTATTTGGTGATTTAAAAAGTTTTAATATTGCAAATAAATACTAAAATGTTAAATATTAAAAAATTAATATTAACATAAAAAAATAATACAAATTTGCATGACCACAAAATTAACTGTAAGTGGGCTGTAAGTGAGTAGTAATTGGGTTGCAAGTGAGTGGTAGTTGAGTTGCGTAAGCCTTTTACGAATTACGGTCCAAACAAACGCCATAGTTGTAATTAGGTTCATTTACGAATTACAGACTTTTACGACTTTTGCGACAAAACAAACAACCCCTTAGTAGGAATGTTCCATCGTTCAATTTTCTATTTTCGCTTGGCATTCCCTGTCTGGGAAACAATCAGCTTCTCTGGTTCCTTGCCTGAAGCATTGTTCAAGGGAAGTTCAATGCTTTTGACTGAACTTGACCTAAGCTGCAATCAACTTACAGGTAATCCAACTTGAGTTCTATCAGTTGCATTCTGTTTATGTACTTATATCTGGTAGAGTATTTTAAATATGCCTATCTTAATAGAACTCAACTACCATTTACTATATTTAGAGTATTTTATCTTTGCCTTGCTTTATATTGTAGAAGTATGACAATTTCTTGAATTGAACACAGCTAATTTTCTGAGGGAAAATGTTCTGCAAATTGTCATCTCAATAGAGTTTCACATAGATCTTGTACTTTTAGCGTATATTCTGTGGCATAAATGATTCATAAAATTATATTCAAAGCTTGAGCTGTGCTATTTATCATATGACAGACATCATAAAATATCAACAGCCACCGAGTATTTTAGATTGGTAATTGAAATAATTTAAATGATGAAATAAGCCATATTGGTTGGTGGAAACAAAATGATGTACTAATGCCCTATAACATAAGCTGGTTTAAGGAACATTTTTCTAGAAATTCTGAATAATTTCTAGTGGCTCTTCTAAAATGCCTTCTGTGTCAAAAGTGATCCTCTTTCTTTCTTTACTCACTACATGAAAATTTTAAGTAGTCTATAATAGGAATAGCAACTCTAGGATGAAATTCTGTTGCTTGAAGTCAATACTTACCAAGATAAATTGACGTTGAGGATTACAATTGAGTTCTTGGAATAACTGAATATTTATAAATCACAAGTACAGAAAGCTATTTAAACTGATTTAAGATGTTAATAGAGAGTAGTATTATGCACTTTATATTTCATTTAAGTCACCACCCTGACATGTCGTAATAAATTTAACAGAAGAAACAACCTTTAACGGAGCTGAATGGATAACAAGTTTTCCTTTTAGCCAATTACAATGATTTGGGACAAAGGACAGGTTGGTTGTTTTTTTTGGGGGGCTAATCGTGTTAGTTGTTGTTCTAGAATTAATAAAATCAATTATGGCCATGTTTCTAAAGACATGGGGCAACATGAACAGGACTTGAAATGGCAAGCATCAAAACCATTAGTTGTTTGTGAGGTTTAAAGCCTTGTCACTCTCCTTAAGGTCGCTTAAGGTCGATCAGGAACCTTGTGGTTCCCATTACCAACCAGATGTCTTGGGCGTTTTTTCATGGAGAAATTCATATGAACAGGATTGTGTTCTAAATTTACTGACTGATTATGGAAATTACCCACTAAGAGATCCTAATACTGGGTGCAGAGGAAAACAAATTAGATAAGTAATACACACAATCTTGTGGACTAAAGAAGCTTCACATTATAATTATTATTGGGCAAGGAAATTGGTCTTTCCTTGGGAATTTGATGTTTAAAAGTCATCAATGTATAGGCCATTGTTTGAAGTTATTGGAGTTAACTTTTAAATTTAATGTTTAAATAAGAGCAGTTAGTTATTTATCACTTATTATTTCATAATTTATATTAATTTTTGGTCAAATATAAATATCAATATTATAGTTAAATATATGTTTATTTACATCTGAATTTTGAAAAACAAATTTACATCCCTTCATTATTAAGACAATTGTGAGATATGTATACTTGAATACATTATGTAGTTTTTTTAACATTGTTATACTCAAAACTTGTTATTACATTTTTCAAATTTTAGTGTCACAAAGTGGATTTACATGTATGCATGAATGTTATGTATGCGTGTATGTATTTGTTTATATATATGTGTATATGTAGATATGTGTATGTATTTGTGAATGTTTGTTTGTATATAAGTATTTGTGTATATTTCGTTGTGTCTATAGATGTGAATGTATATGTGTGTACATATATAGATTTACATGTATTCATGGATTCATGTAGGTATTTGTGTATATTCGTCTGTATATGTAGATATGTGTATGTATATGTGAATATTTATTTCTGTATAAGTATTTTTGTATATTTTATTGTGTTTATATATGTGAATTATATGTGTGTGCGTGTGTGTATTTACATGCGTGCATGGATGTTATGTATGTTGTAGGTATTTGTGTAGATGTGTGTATATGTAAATATGCGAATGTATATGTGTTTGTATATAAGTATTTGTGTATATTTCATTGTGTCTATATATGTGACAGTATGTGTGGGTATATATACAGATATATAGACATATGAAAAGGAAAATAAAATAGTATGTGTGTGTTTCTTTTTGAGTGAGTGTGTGTGTGTGTATGTGCATATGTATGTAAGTGTATATAATTACATATGCAGTATGTATGTGCGTACATGGATTAATTGTAGGTTTGATTGTGGCTAATTAGTTAGTTGTGCACCTTACTAAGGATTCGAAAGTACTACATTCATATCTCTCTTTCTCCTTTTTCTCTCAGCTCTTGCACGCAGTCTTTTATCTCTTTTCATCCCCTCTTACTCAGGGCCAATCAAGTCACTCCTCTCCACCTCTCTACGCTCCACTCCTTTCCTCTCCTCTTCGAATCCTAAGGACTAATGTAAGACTAGTGCGGCAATATTAGTAGTCCCAATATCTTTTCATCTAATTTCATCAAACTCATTGATCTTCATTTATCCACATACACTACTCTTCAACTGTCTCATCTCCACACCATGAATTCAATGTCCCTTCAATCATGTTCGTTGTTAATAAAACCATCTTCGACATCTGTGAGCTCTCCTATGAGATCCTCCAAGACGTGAATCCTCACGTCTCTATCAATCACTTTATGTAGCCCTAGCTTTCAAATCTACCCACTCCCTCGACATCCTTGATGTTCAGTTCCTATGCACCACTGTTGTTACCATCGTGCTTTTTTCTACCACTATCTCAAGAAACCTCACTATTGTCATAAGTTCCCCTACTACAAATTATTTTCATACGACGAAATGAAGAAGATAACTCCAACTATGTCGGGATGATGTTGTTGGACAACCAAAAGGATCATCAAAATAACTTTGTCTAGACAATAATTAGCTTAGCCATTAACTTCAGAGCTGTCAGGACTTTCTCACTGATCGATTCCAAATACTTAAATTATTGACTGCTTCTATGACAAGGAAGTGGTACCTATGAGTTCCTCAATGCCCTATTCCATGGATGAGGACTGCAACAATAGCTTCATGCTTAATCAATGGTTATGCATCAATGAGAGGTATTTTTTTGCTTGCTTCCTTCAATAGCGCGTGACTTTACGACCCGATAATAGTTTTTTCCCTAAGTGGGAACAAGGAGAATGGTGATCAAGTTCTATGCTCTTACCTTTTTTCTGGTTATTTTATTTTGTTTTTAAATTTAATTTTGCTAGTGCAGGTCACTTGGCGGCATTTTGAAGACTACATCCAATTTCTAGTTTCACATCATTGTTTAAAGGTTGATTCTCATGACTTGACATATTTATTCCTTTATTTACATTTATTATCTTTACAATAAGTTTTTATGCATATTATTTAAGATTTTGTAGGTGATTATTCAGGTGGTTTCTCGTGAAACATTTCAAGAACATTTACAAACGATTAGTTATCTGCCACTTATTATTTCATAGTTTATATTAAATTTTTGCCGCATATAAATATCAATATTATATTTAAATGTTTGTTTATTTATAGGTGAAGTTTGTAAAACAAATCTATATCTCTTTATTATTAAAAAAATCTAGTAATCTTTTTACATTTGTTATATTGTAGACTCATTATTTCATTTTTCAAGTTTAAGTTGCATATAGTGGATTTACATGTATGCATGTATTTGTGTATGTGTGTACATGAAGATGTATATATTATATGTGAATATTTGTTGGTATAAAGTATTTGTGTATATTTCATTGTGTCTGTATATGTGAATGTATATATGTGTATATATATAGAGATATAGACATATGAAAAGGAAAATAAACTCTGTGTGTTTCTTTTTGAGTGTGTGTATATATGTGCATATGTATGTAAGTATATATAATTATGTATGTAGCATGTTTGTGTATACATGGATTAATGTTGGTTTGATCGTGGTTAATACTGGGTGCAGAGTAAAACAAATTGGATAAGTAATACATACATACTTGCTGGGCAAGGTTCAAGGAAACTTCGTCCTTTGGGGCCTTGACCCTTCCCCATATCCTGAATATACATACAATCTTGTGGACTAAAGAAACTTGACATTATAATTACAATTGGGCAAGGAAATTGGTCTTTCCTTGGGAATTTGATGTTTAAGAGTCATCAATGTACAAGCCATAGTTTGGAGTGAACTTTTAAACTTAATGTTTAAATAATAGCGCCACTAACATAATCAATGTAGGTGCATGTAGACTGTTGGCGTCTTTAGGGATCTCTTGGAACATTATAATTAACTCAAGTAATAATCTCCCATATGCTTCTATTCTGTTGATTGACTGGTCAAGTAGCCTGTTTCCATAATGCGTTCACAGTTATTCATAGGACAAACCTCTATTAAAGATTTGCATATTTGACAGTTTTCTGAATGGTGCTATGTGTAATATTATTTTGCTTGTCTGTTGAAAAGATTCATGAGTTTACAGTAAAAGTACTTTCAGAAAACTTGATCCTCAATCCCAATACTGGGCCTCCCTAGGAGGTACTTCAAAACTAATATTCGAGAACTTACTTTTGTTCTCACTCTGAGCCATTCACAAAGTTTGTACTAGTAATTTCAACAGCTTCAGTCTAGATTTTGGCTTGGCTTTTAAATAAATTACAATTTACTACCAAACCTTCCTCCTTCCCCTTCTTTTTTGGTTCTTGCTGGATGAACTGGACCCAAAAATCTAAATTAAGTTTACTAGTTTATGTTTAATTTTAACCTTCTACCTAGCTTGAATGGAAACCCAGTATTCTCCAAGACCATTAAAACCCTCGTACAATCCTCTTTTATCATTATAATCTTAGTTCCATCGTCATGTTAGAAAGAAATGAAAGATTTTAGTTTTTCTTTTGGCTACTGGCCTCATCTGACCAAAGATCTAAATTAATTTAACTAGCTTATGTTTAATTTTAACCTTCTACCCAGCTTGAATTGAAACCTAGTATTGTCCAAGACCATTAAAAGCCTCGTATTTGTGTATATTTCGTTGTGTCTACGTATGTGAATGCATATGTGTTTGCGTATAGACATATGAAAAGGTAAATAAAATTGTATGTGCGTGTTTCTTTTTTAGTGTGTATATATGTGCATATGTATGTAAATATATATAATTATGTATGTAGTATGTCTGTGTGTACATTGATTAATGCAGGCTTGATCGTGGGGAATTAGTTATTTGTGCACATTACTAAGGAATCAAAAATAATATATTTGCGTCTCTAATTCTCTTTTTCCTCTCCACTCTCGCACGCGGTCTTCTCTCTCTTTTCGT
The DNA here is from genome assembly GCA_038442645.1 of Agave tequilana. Lineage (NCBI taxonomy): Eukaryota > Viridiplantae > Streptophyta > Magnoliopsida > Asparagales > Asparagaceae > Agave > Agave tequilana. The sequence goes on from JAVJIF010005227.1 coordinate 130,045, forward strand.
TCCCTTTTACGCGAGGCCAATTAAGTCACATCTCCAATTCTCGCCTCTCTATACCCCACTCAAGTTCTCCCCTCTCCGCGTCCTAAGGACTAATGTGTGACAATATTGGTAATCTCACAATTTTTTCAACTAATTTCATCAAACTTACAGATTTTCATCTTCCCAAAGACACTAAAGTCCCTTCACATTATGTTCACTGCTAACAGAACCATCTCCAACCTCGCTGAGCTCCCCTCCAAGATCCTCCAAGATGTGCATCCTCACCTCCTAATCTACCACATTATATAAACATGACTTTAAAATATGCCCGCTCCCTCAACATTATGCCGTTAGTTCGTGTGCATTGGTATCGCTATCATTGCGCTTTTTTCTATCACTATTTTAAGAAACCTCACTATACAAGTTCCCCTTCTACGACACATTAATGTCACATGGTGAGGATGAGAAAAATGACTCCAACTATGTTGTCGGGATAATGTTGTTTGATAACCAAAAGGATCATCGACACCCGCTTTCGTCTAGATAGTGTTTGCTTGGCCTTTAACTTTATGATTGTCTTGACTTTCAATAGTGACCAAGTCCAAAAACTTGGATTATCGTCTGTCTCTATGGCGAGTAGGTGGTTACTTTGAATTCCTCTGTGCCCAACACCATAAATGACTGCAACAATAGCTAGATGATTATCCAATGGTTATGCATCAATGAGAGATCTTTTTCGCTTGCTTCTGTCGACAATGAGTAATTACATGATCGAAAAATAATTGTTGGCCCTGAGTTCGATCGAACAAAGGAGAATGATGGCCAGGATCTTTTCTCAAACCACTTTTTAATGTTATTTTGTTTTTAAATGTAATTGGCTAGTGCAGGTCACTTGGCGGCATTTTGAACATTTCAGCAAGTTTCTAGTTTCAACATCATGGCTCAAAGGTATCAAATGAATTGATATATTTATTTCTTTATTTATATTTATTATTTTTACAGTAATTTTTTATATATATTATTCAAGATTTTGTAGGTGGTTATTCAGGTGGTTTCCTGTGAAATAGTTTATGAACATCTACATGCGGTTAGTTATTTGTCACTTATTATTTCGTAAGTTATATTAAATTCTTATCGTATATAAATATCAATATTAAAGTTAAATGCCTATTTATTTACAATTGATGTTTGAAAAAAAATCTATATCCCTTCATTATTTAAGACAATCGAGGTATGTATATTCGAATACTTTAAATAATTTTCTCGAATTGTTTTATTCTAAACTCATTATTTCATTTTTCAAGTTTTACATGCATGCATGGATGTTCTGTAGGCTTGTATGTATTTGTGTATATGTGTGTATATGTAGATATGTGTATGTATATGTGAATGTTTTTTGTATATAAGTATTTGTGTAAACTTTGATGTGTTATATGTGTAGGTATTTGTGTATATGTGTGTGTATATGTAGATATGTGTATGTAAATGTCAATGTTTGTCTGTATAATTATATTTGTGTATATTTCGTTGTTTATATATGTGAATGCACATGTGTGTGTATCATGTATGAATGGATGTTACGTATGTGTGTAGGTATTTGTGTATATGTGCGTATATGTAAATATGTGTATGCATATGTGATTTTTTGTGTATAAGTATTGGTGTATATTTCATTTTGTCTACATATGTGACTGTATGTGCATGTGTATGGACATATGAAAAGGAAAATAAAGTTTTATGTGTGTTTCTTTTTGAGTGTGTGTATATATGTGCAAATGTAAGTAATTATATATAACTATGTATGTAGTATGTCTGTGTGTATACTGATTAATGTAGATTTGATCGTGGCTAATTGGTTATGCACCTTACTAAGAAATCGAAAATAATATATTTGCGTCTTTTTCTTTTTCTCTCCTCTATCCCACACAGTCTTCTCTCTTTTTTCGTTCCATTTTATGTGGGGCCAATCAAGTGACACCTCCTATCCACACCCATCTCCTCACCTCTCTATACCTCACTTCAGTTTTCTCCTCTCTGCGTCTTAATGACTAATGTGCGACAATATTAGTAATCTCACTGCTTTTTCGCTAATTTCATCAAACTTATTGATCTCCAACTTCCCAAAGACACTACTCTTTAAGTGCCTCATCTCTATACTATGAAAGAATTGTCCTTTCACATCATGTTCGCTGCTAACAAAATCATCTTCAATCTCTTTTGAGTTCCCTCCGAGATCCTCCAAGATGTGCATCCTCACCTCCTTATCTACCATTTATATAGCCATGACTTTAAAATCTGCCCACTCCCTCGACATCCATGTCGTCAGTTCCTGTGCAGAGGTTTCATTACCATCACAGTTTTTTCTATCACTATCTCAAGAAACCTTACTACCAGTTCTCTTATGACACATTATGTCTCAGGGCGACGATGAGGAAGATGACTTAACCTATACCAGGATAATGTTGTTTGATAACCAAAAGGATCATCGACATTCGCTTTCGTTTAGATAATGTTTGCTTGGCCTTTAACTTCATGGTTGTCTTAACTTTCAATAGTGAACAAGTCTACAAACTTGGATTATCGGCTGTCTCTATGGGGAGGAGGTGGTACCTTTGAATTCCTTAGTGCCCGACACCATGGATGAGGAATGCGACAATAGCTGAATACTTATCCAATGGTTATACATCAATAAGAAAAGTCTTCTTTTTCGTATGCTTCTACTGACAATGAGAAACTATATGACCGAAAAATAACTGTTGGACCCTGAGTTCGAACAAAGGAGAATAATGACCAGGTTCTTTTCTAAGACCATTTTTAATGTTATTTTATTTTGTTTTAAACGTAATATGCTTGTGCCGGTCACTTGGCAACATTTTGAACATTTCAGTATGTTTCTAGTTTCAACATCATGACTTCAAGGTATCAAACTTTTGACTGACATTTATTTCTTTATTTACATTTATTATCTTTACAATAAGTTTTTATATATATTATTCAAGATTTTGTAGGTGGTTATTCTCAGATGGTTTTCTATGAAATATTTGAGAACATCTACAAGAGGTTAGTTATCTGCCACTTATTATTTTATATGTTATATTAATTTTTGTCACATATAAATTTCAATATACAATTAAATGCCTATTTATTTACAACTGAAGTTTGCAAAACAAGTCTACATCCCTTCATTATTAAGACAATCGAGGTATGTATAATCGAATACTATAAATTTTTTTTTAAATTGTTATATTCTAGACTTATTATTTCATTTTTCAAGTTTTAGTGGCATAAAGTGGATTTACATGTATGAATGAATGTTGTGTATGGTATATGTATTTGTGCATATGTATATGTACATGTGAATGTTTGCTTGTTATCAAGTATTTGTATTTTTTTCTTGAAGACAAGGGTATCCAGGGCAGCCATGAACCATGACTAATCCCTTGGGCTTGTGCACGACTCCCTGCACACACAAGCCGGGTAAGACCGAGCCTAAATGCTTGTGGGAAGCTGTATGTCGCACCTCGTGGGATTCGAACAAGCAACCTGCGGGGGAGCAAATCCACGATCTAATCGTGTGAGGGGACCGATGTGTTATGTATGTGTGTAGGTATTTGTGTATATGTAGTGTATATGTAGATATGCGTATGTAAATATCTATGTTTGTTTGTATAATTGTATATTTGTGTATATTTCTTTGTGTCTATTTATGTCAATTTACAAGTGTATATATCTACATCATATATGCATGGCGTATGCGTGTAGGAATTTATGTATATATGTGTATATGTAAATATGCTTATGTATATATGAATTTTATTTGTGTATATTTTGTGTATATGCTTATGTATTTGTGTATATTTTGTTGTGTCTACATATGTGAATTAATGTGTGTGTATAGACATATAAAAAGAAAAATAAAATTGTTTGTGCGTGTTTCTTTTGAATGTGTGTATGCATTCATATGTAAATATATATAATTATGTATATATGTATGTTTGTGTGTACATTGATTAATGTAGGTTTGATCGTCGCTAATTAGTTATTTGTGCACCTTATTAAGGAACCAAAAATAATATATTTGCATTTCTCTCTATTTTTCCTCTCCTCTCTCGCACACGGTCTTCTTGCTCTTTTCGTTCAAGGTTACACGGGGCCAATCAAGTCACACCTCCTGTCCTTGCTCTTCTCTACACCTCTCCACATCCTAATGACTAATGTGCGACAATATTGATAATCTCACTACCTTTTCAACTAATTTCATCAAATTTGTTGATCTCCATCTTCCCAAAGACACTACTCTTCAAGCACCTCATCTCCACACCATGAAAGAAATGTTTCTTCACATCATGTTCGCTGCTAACAAAACCATCTTCAACCTTTCTGAGCATCCCTCCAAGATCCTCCAAGATGTGCATCCTCATCTCCTTATCTAACACTTTATATAGACATGGCTTTAAAATCTGCCCAGTCTCTTGACATGATGTCGTCAGTTCATGTGCACTGGTGTCACTACCATCGTATTTTTTCTGTCACTATCTCAAGAAACCTCACTACTAGGGCGAGGATGAGGAAAATGATTCCAACTATGTCGGAATAATGTTGTTTGATGGGATCATCGACACCTGCTTTCATCTAGACCATGTTTGATTGTCCTTTAACTTCATGGTTGTCTTGACTTTCAACAGTGATCGAGTCCAAAAACTTGGATTATCGGCTGTCTCTATGACGGGAGGTGATACCTCTGAATTCCTTAGTGTGCGACACCAAGGATGAAAACTATGACAATAGCTGGATGCTTATCCAATAGTTATGCATCAATGAGAGGTCTTTTTTTTGTACTTCCGTTAACAATGAGTAATTATATGATCGAAAAAATAACTTGGCCTTGAGATCGAAAAATAACTTGGCCTTGAGTTCGAACAAAGGAGAATGATGACATTTTGAACATTTCAGTTAGTTTCTAGTTTCAACATGGTGTTCTTTTCTCAGACCATTTAATGTTATTTTATTTTGTAAAAAATGTAATTTGCTACTGCAGGTCACTTGAAGGCATTTTGAGCATTTCCGTAAGTTTCTAGTTTCAACATCATGACTTAAAGGTATTAAAATAATGGCTTGACATATTTATTTCTTTATTTACATTTATTATCTTTACATTAAGTTTTTATGTATATTATTCAAGATTTTGTAGGTGGTTATTCAGATTGTTTCCTGTGAAATTTTAAGAATACAACCGGTTAGTTATCTGTCACTTATAATTTCATAAATTATATTAAAATTTTGTCACATATAAATATCAATATTACAGTAAAATGCTTATTTATTTACAACTGAAGTTTGCAAAACAAATTTACATCCCTTAATTATTAAGACAATTGAGGTTATGTATACTTGAATACTTTAAATAATTATTTCAAATTGTTAATTTTAGGCTTATTATTTCATTTTTAAAGTTTTAGTGGCATTAAGTGGATTTATATGTGTGCATGGATAATATGTATGAGTGTGTATTTGTGCATAAGTAGATATGTGTATTTAGATATGAATGTTTGTTTGTATATAAGTCTGTGTATAATTTGATGTGTTATGTATGTTTGTATATATGTGTGCATATGTAGATATGTGTAAATGTCAATGTTTGTTTGTATAATTGTATTTGTGTATATTTCATTTTGTCTATATATGTGCGTGTGTGTATATATATATTTACATCATATATGCATTAATGTTATGGATGCGTGTAGGCATTTGTGTATATATGTGTATATATATGTGAATTTATTTGTGCATAAGTATTTGTGTATATTTTGTTGTGTCTACGTATGTTAATGTATGTGTGGAGACATATAAAAAGGTAAATAAAATTGTATATGCTTGATTCTTTTTAGTGTGTATTTATGTGCATATGTATGTCAATATATAAATTTATGTGTATTTTGTTTGTGTATAAGTATGTGTATATTTCATTGTGTCTACGTATGTGAATGTATATGTGTGTGGAGATATATGAAAAGGTAAATAAAATTGTATATGCTTGTTTCTTTTTGAGTGTGTTTATTTATAAGCATATGTATGTAAATATATATAATTAAGTATGTAGCATGTTTTTGTGTATTTGTGAGCATATGTATGTAGCATGTTTGATCGTGGCTAATTACTTATTTAAACAACTTACTAAGGAATCGAAAATAATATATTTGCATCTATCTTTATTTTTTCCTCTCCTCTCTCGCACGCGGTCTTCTCTCTTTTCATTCCCTTTTACGTGGGGCCAATCAAATCACACCTCCTGTCCTCATCTCTCTCCTTTACATCTCTTTAAGCCTAGCTCCATTTCTCTCATCTCCGCGTCCTAAAGACTAATGTGTGACAATATTGGTAATCTCACTATTGTTTCTGCTAATTTCATTAAACTTATGATCTCTATCTTTTTAAAGATATTAATCTTCAAGCGCCTCATCTTCACACCACGAAAGAAATGTCCTTTCATATCATATTCGCTGCTAAAAAAACTATCTTCAACCTCTTTGAGCTCCCCTCTGAGATCCTTCAAGATGTGTACCCTCACCTCATTATCTACCACTTTATATAACCATGTGTTAAAATCTGCCTGCTTCCTCGACATTATGTCATCAGTTCGTGTGCATTGGTGCCACTAGTATCGCGTTTTTTCTATCACTATGAAGAAACTTCACTACAAGTTCTTCACACCACGACTCCAACTATGCTAGAATAATGTTGTTTGATAACCAAAAGGATCATCGACACCGCTTTCGTCTAGACAGTATTTGCTTGGCCTTTAACTTCATGGTCATCTTGACTTTCAATAGTGAATGAGTCCAAAAACTTGGATTATCGTCTGTCTCTATGACGAGGAGGTGGTACCTCTGAATTCCTCAGTGCCCGATACCATGGATGAGGACTGCGATAATAGCTGAATACTTACCCAATGGTTATACATCAATGAGAGAGGTCTTCTTTTTCGTATGCTTCCATTGACAATGAGTATATATGTGTATATATATGTGAATTTTGTTTGTGCATAAGTATTTGTGTATATTTTGTTGTGTCTACGTATGTTAATGTATGTGTGGAGACATATAAAAAGGTAAATAAAATTGTATATGCTTGATTCTTTTTGAGTGTGTATTTATGTGCATATGTATGTCAATATATAAATTTATGTGTATTTTGTTTGTGTATAAGTATGTGTATATTTCATTGTGTCTACGTCTGTGAATGTATATGTGTGTGGAGATATATGAAAAGGTAAATAAAATTGTATATGCTTGTTTCTTTTGAGTGTGTTTATTTATAAGCATATGTATGTAAATATATATGCTTATGTATGTAGCATGTTTTGTGTGTATTTGTGAGCATATGTATGTAGCATGTTTGATCGTGGCTAATTAGTTATTTAAACAACTTACTAAGGAATCGAAAATAATATATTTGCATCTATCTTTATTTTTTTCTCTCCTCTCTCGCACGCGGTCTTCTCTCTTTTCGTTCCCTTTTACGTGGGGCCAATCAAATCACACCTCCTGTCCTCGTCTCTCTCCTCTCCATCTCTTTAAGCCTAGCTCCATTTCTCTCATCTCCGCGTCCTAAAGACTAATGTGTGACAATATTGGTAATCTCACTATTGTTTCTGCTAATTTCATTAAACTTATGATCTCCATCTTTTTAAAGATATTAATCTTCAAGCGCCTCATCTTCACACCACGAAAGAAATGTCCTTTCATATCATATTCGCTGCTAAAAAAACTATCTTCAACCTCTTTGAGCTCCCCTCTGAGATCCTTCAAGATGTGTACCCTCACCTCATTATCTACCACTTTATATAACCATGTGTTTAAAATCTGCCTGCTTCCTCGACATTATGTCATCAGTTCGTGTGCATTGGTGCCACTAGTATCGCGTTTTTTCTATCACTATGAAGAAACTTCACTACAAGTTCTTCACACCACGACTCCAACTATGCTAGAATAATGTTGTTTGATAACCAAAAGGATCATCGACACCGCTTTCGTCTAGACAGTATTTGCTTGGCCTTTAACTTCATGGTCATCTTGACTTTCAATAGTGAATGAGTCCAAAAACTTGGATTATCGTCTATCTCTATGACGAGGAGGTGGTACCTCTGAATTCCTCAGTGCCCGATACCATGGAAGAGGACTGCGATAATAGCTGAATACTTATCCAATGGTTATACATCAATGAGAGAGGTCTTCTTTTTCGTATGCTTCCATTGACAATGAGTAACTATAAAACCTAAAAATAATGGTTGGCCTTGAGTTCGAACAAAGGAGAATGATGACCAGGTTCTTTTCTCAGACCATTTTTAACATTATTTTATTTTGTTTTAAAATGTACTTTGCTTGTGCAAGTCACTTGGCGGCATTTTGAACATTTCGGTAAGTTTCTACTTTCAACATCATGACTTAATGGTATCAAACTCATGACTTAACATATTTATTTCTTTATTTACATTTATTATCTTAACAGTAAGTTTTTATATTTATTATTCAAGATTTTGTCGGTGGTTATCAAATAGTTTTCTGTGAAATATTTTAAGAATATCTACAAGCGGTTAGTTATCTGCCATTTATTATTTCATAAGTTATATTAATTTTTTTTCACATAAAACTATCAATATACAGTTAAATGCTTATTTATTTACAGCTGAAGTTTGCAAAACAAGTCTACATTCCTTCATTTTTAAGACAATCGAGGTATGTATACTACTTTAAATATTTTTTTTTCAAATTGTTATATTCTAGACTCATTATTTCACTTTTCAAGTTTTAGTGGCATAAAGTGAATTTACATGTTTGCATGGGTGTTGTGTATGCGTGTATGTATTTGTGCATATGTGTGTATAAGCATATATATATGTGTGTGTGTGTGTGTGTGTGTGTGTGTGTTTGCTTGTTTATAAGTATTTGTGTATAATTCAATGTGTCGTGTGTAGGTATTTGTGTATATGTGTGTGTATGCAGGTATGGGTATGTAAATGTCAATGTTTGTTTGTATAATTGTATTCGTGTATTTATTTGTTTCTATATGTGTTAATGTACATGTGTGTGTGTGTGTGTCTATTTACATCCTGTGTGCATGGATGTTATGTATGCGTGTAGGTATTCGTGTATTTGTTCGTATATGTAGATACGTGTAGGTATATGTGAATTTTGTATGTGTATAAGTATTTGTGTATATTTGCTTTGTCTAGATTTGTGAATGTATGTGTGTGTGTATATAGACGTATGAGAAGGAAAATAAAATTGTACCCGCATGTTTCTTTTTTAGTGTGTGTATATATGTGCATATGTATGCAGTATATATAATTATATATTTAGTATGTCTGTGTGTACATTAACTAATGTAGGTTTAATCGTGGCTAATTAGTGTGCACCTTACTGAGGAGTTGAAAATAATATATTTGCTCCTCTTTTCTCCTTTTCCTCTCCTCTGCCGCACGCGGTCTTCTCTCTTTTCGTTCCTTTTACGCGGGGTCATTTAAGTCACACCTCCTATCCTCGCCCCTCTTCTCTTCACCTCTATATGCCCCAGTTCAATTCTCTCTTCTCCGCGTCCTAAGGACTAATGTGCGATAATATTGATAATCTCATTACTTTTCTAGCTAATTTCTTCAAACTTATAAATCTTCATCTTCCCAAAGACACTACTCTTCAAGCACCTCATCTACACACCACAAAAGAAATGTCCCTCCACATCATATTCGTTGCTAACAAAACTATCTTCAATCTCTCAAAGCTCCCATATGAAATCCTTCAAGATGTGCATCTTCACCTTCTTATTTATAACTTTATATAGCCATGGGTTTAAAATCTGCCCACTCCCTTGGCGTCCATGCCGCCAGTTCCAGTGCACTGGTGTCACACCGCGCTTTTTTCTATCACTATCTCAAGAAATCTACTGCAAATTCCCCTTCTACAACACATTATTATCACATGACAAGGATAAGAAAGATGACTCCAACTGCATTGGGATAATGTTGTTTGATAACAAAAGGATCATCGACATCGCTTTTGTCTAGACGGTGTTACTTTCCCTTTAATTACATAGTTGTCGGGACTTTTAATAGTGATTGAGTCCAAAAATTTGGATTATTGGCTGTCTCTATGGTGAGGAGATGGTACTTCTGAATTCTTCAGTGCCCGACATCGTGGATGAGGATTGCGACAACAGCTAAATGCTTATCCAATGGTTATGCATAAACAAAAAGTCTACTTTTTTTGCTTACTTTCGTCGACAAAGAGTAACTATATGACCAAAAAATAAATATTGGACCTAAGTTCGGACAAAGGAAAATGGTGATCAAGTTTTTTTCTCAGATTATTTTTTAATGATATTTTATTCGTTTTTAAATGTAATTTGCTAATGCAGGTCACTTGGCGACATTTTGATCATCAGTAAGTTTTTTGTCCCAACATCATCATGGCTTAAAGGTATCAAACTTATGACTTGACATATTTATTTCTTTATTTACATTTATTATTTTACAATAAGTTTTATATATATTAATCAAGATTTTGTAGGTGATTATTCAGGCGGTTTCTCGTGAAATATTCTAACAACTTCTACAAAGCGGTTAGTTATCTGCCACTTATTATTTCATAAGTTATAATAAATTTTTGTCACATATAAATATCAATATTATAGTTAAATATCTTTTTATTTGCAGCTGAAGTTTGCAAAACAAATCTACATCCCTTCATTATTAAGACAATTGAGGTATGTATACTCGAATACTTTATGTATTTTTTCACATTGTTATATTCTAGACTCATTATTTCATTTTTCAAGTTTTAGAGGCATTAAGTGAATTTACATGTATGCATGGATGTTATGTATGCGTGTATGTATTTGTGTATTAGTAGATATGTGTATGTAGATGTGAATGTTTGTTTGTATATAAGTATTTGTGTATAATTCAATGTGTTATGTATGCGTGTAGGTATTTGTGTATATGTGTGTATATGTAGATATGTGTATGTAAATGTCAATATTTGTTTGTATAATTGTATTTGTGCATATTTCGTTGTGTTTATTTATGTGAATGTATATTTCTGTGTGTGCGTGTGTATCATGTATGCATGATGTTATGCATGCGTGTAGGTTTTTGTGTATATGTGTGTATATGTAAATATTTGTATGTATATGTGAATTTTGTTTGTATATAAGTATTTTTGTATATTTTATTGTGTTTTCATGCATGTGAGTGTATATGTATGTGTGTGTATATAGACAAATGAAAAGGAAAATAAAATTGTATGTGCGTTTTTCTTGTTTAGTGTGTGTATATATGTGTATATGTAAGTATATACAATTATGTATGTAATATGTTTGTGTACATTGATAAATGCAGTTTGATCTTTGCTAATTATTTAGTTGTGCACCTTCCTAAGAAATCAAAAATAATATATTTACAGCTGAAGTTTGCAAAACAAATTTACATCCCTTAATTATTAAGACAATTGAGGTTACGTATACTTGAATACTTTAAATAATTTTTTCAAATTGTTATTTTTTAGGCTTATTATTTCATTTTAAAGTTTTAGTGGCATTAAGTGGATTTATATGTGTGCATGGATAATATGTATGAGTGTGTATTTGTGCATAAGTAGATATGTGTATTTAGATATGAATGTTTGTTTGTATATAAGTCTGTGTATAATTCGATGTGTTATGTATGTTTGTATATATGTGTGCATATGTAGATATGTGTAAATGTCAATGTTGTTTGTATAATTGTATTTGTGTATATTTCATTTTGTCTATATATGTGAATGTACATGTGCGTGTGTGTGTGTATATATATATATATATTTACATCATATATGCATTGATGTTATGGATGCGTGTAGGCATTTGTGTATATATGTGTATATGTAAATATGTGTATATATATGTGAATTTTGTTTGTGCATAAGTATTTGTGTATATTTCGTTGTGTCACGTATGTAATTTATCTGTGTGGAGACATATGAAAAGGTAAATAAAATTGTATATGCTTGTTTCTTTTGAGTGTGTATTTATGTGCATATGTATGTCAATATATATATTTATGTGTATTTTGTTTGTGTATAAGTATGTGTATATTTCATTGTGTCTGCGTATGTGAATATATGTGTGTGTGTGTGGAGACATATGAAAAGGTAAATAAAATTGTATATGCTTGTTTCTTTTTGAGTGTGTTTATTTATAAGCATGTATATGTAAATATATATAATTATGTATGTAGCATGTTTGATCGTGGCTAATTAGTTGTTTATACGCCTTACTAAGGAATCGAAAATAATATATTTGCATCTTTCTTTTTTTTATCCTCTCTCGCACGTGATCTTCTCTCTTGTCGTTCCCTTTTACGTGGGGCCAATCAAATCACACCTCCTGTCCTCGTCTCTCTCCTCTCCATCCTTTATGTCTAGCTCCATTTCTCTCATCTCCGCGTCCTAAAGACTAATGTGCGACAATATTGGTAATCTCACTATTGTTTCTGCTAATTTCATCAAACTTATGATCTCCATCTTTTAAGGATATTAATCTTCAAGCGCCTCATCTTCACACCACGAAAGAAATGTTCCTTCACATCATATTCGCTGCTAAAAAAACTATCTTCAACCTCTTTGAGCTCCCCTCCGAGATCCTTCAAGATGTGTACCCTCACCTCATTATCTACCACTTTATATAACCATGTGTTTAAAATCTGCCCGCTTCCTCGACATTATGTCATCAGTTCGTGTGCATTGGTGCCACTAGTATCGCGTTTTTTCTATCACTATGAAGAAACTTCGCTACAAGTTCTTCTACGACACATTATTGTCACAGGGCAAGGATGAGGAAGATGACTCCAACCACGCTGGAATAATGTTGTTTGATAACCAAAAGGATCATCGACGCCGCTTTCATCTAGACAGTAGGTGGTACCTCTGAATTCCTCAGTACACGACACCATGGATGAGGACTGCGATAATAGCTGAATACTTATCCAATGGTTATACATCAATGAGAGGTCTTTTTTTTGGTATGCTTCCATTGACAATGAGTAATTATATAACCAAAAAATAATGGTTGGCCTTGAGTTCGAACAAAGGAAAATGATGACCAGGTTCTTTTCTCAGACCATTTTAACATTATTTTATTTTGTTTTTAAATGTAATTTGCTTGTGCAAGTCACTTTGGCGGCATTTTGATCATTTTAGTAAGTTTCTACTTTCAACATCATGACTTAAAGGTATCAAACTCATGACTTAACATATTTATTTCTTTATTTACATTTATTATTAACAGTAAGTTTTTATATATATTATTCAAGATTTTGTAAGTGGTTATCAAATAGTTTTCTGTGAAATATTTTAAGAATATCTACAAGCGGTTAGTTATCTGCCATTTATTATTTCATAAGTTATATTAATTTTTTCACATATATATATCAATATACTGTTAAATGCTTATTTATTTACAGCTGAAGTTTGCAAAACAAGTCTACGTTTCTTCATTATTAAGACAATCGAGGTATGTATACTCGAATACTTTAAATATTTTTTTTCAAATTGTTATATTCTAGACTCAATATATCACTTTTCAAGTTTTAGTGGCATAAAGTGAATTTACATGTATGCATGGATGTTGTGTATGCGTGTATGTATTTGTGCATATGTGTGTATAAGCAGAGATATATATGTGTGTGTGTGTGTGAGTGTTTGCTCGTTTATAAGTATTCGTGTATTTATTTGTGTCTATATATGTGAATGTACGTGTGTGGGTGTCTATTTACATCCTGTATTCATGGATGTTATGTATGCGTGTAGGTATTCGTGTATTTGTGCGTATATGTAAATACGTCTAGGCATATGTGAATTTTGTATGTGTACAAGTATTTGTGTATATTTTGTTGTCTAGATTTATGAATGTATGTGTGCGTGTATATAGACATATGAGAAGGAAAATAAAATTGTACCCGCATGTTTCTTTTTAGTGTGTGTATATATGTGCATATGTATGCAGTTATATATAATTATGTATTTAGTATGTCTGTGTGTACATTAACTAATGTAGGTTTAATCGTGGCTAATGAGTTGTGCACCTTACTAAGGATTTGAAATAATATATTTGCTCCTCTTTTTCTCCTTTTCCTCTCCTCTGCTCCACGCGGTCTTCTCTCTTTTCGTTCCCTTTTACGCGGGGTCATTTAAGTCACACCTCCTGTCCTCGCCCCTCTCCTCTCCACCTCTATATGCCCCAGTTCAATTCTCTCTTCTCCGCGTTCTAAGGACTAATGTGCGACTATATGATAATCTCATTACTTTTCTAGCTAATTTCTTCAAACTTATAAATCTTCATCTTCCCAAAAACTACTCTTCAAGCACCTCATCTCCACACCACAAAAGAAATGTCCCTCCACATCATATTCGTTGCTAACAAAACTATCTTCAATCTCTCCAAGCTCCCATATGAAATCTTTCAAGACGTGTATCCTCCCCTTCTTATTTATAACTTTATATAGCCATGGCTTTAAAATCTGCCCACTCCCTTGGCGTCCATGCCGCCAGTTCCAGTGCACTGGTGTCACACCGCGCTTTTTTCTATCACTATCTCAAGAAATCTACTGCAAATTTCCCTTCTACAACACATTATTATCACAGGGCGAGGATAAGGAAGATGACTCCAACTGCATCGGGATAATGTTGTTAGATAACCAAAAGGATCATCGACATCCGCTTTCGTCTTAACGGTGTTTGCTTTCCCTTTAACTACATAGTTGTCGGGACTTTTAATAGTGATTGAGTCCAAAAATTTGGATTATTGGTTGTCTCTATGGTGAGGAGATGGTACTTCTGAATTCTTCAGTGCCCGACATCGTGGATGAGGATTGCGACAACAGCTAAATGCTTATCCAATGGTTATGAATAAAAAAAAAGTCTACTTTTTTGCTTACTTTCGTCAACAAAGAGTAACTATATGACCGAAAAATAAATATTGACCCAAGTTCGGACAAAGGAAAATGGTGATCAAGTTCTTTTCTCAGATTATTTTTTAATGATAATTTATTCGTTTTTAAATGTAATTTGCTAATGCAGGTCACTTGTCGACATTTTGATCATCAGTAAGTTCGTCCCAACATCATCATGGGTTAAAGGTATCAAACTTATGATTTGACATATTTATTTCTTTATTTACATTTATTATTTTACAGTAAGTTTTTATATATATTAATCAAGATTTGTAGGTGATTATTCAGGCGGTTTCTCGTGAAATATTCTAACAACTTCTACAAAGCGGTTAGTTATCTGCCACTTATTATTTCATAAGTTATAATAAATTTTTGTCACATATAAATATCAATATTATAGTTAAATGTCTTTTATTTGCAGCTGAAGTTTGCAAAACAAATCTACATCCCTTCATTATTAAGACAATTGAGGTATGTATACTCGAATACTTTATGTATTTTCACATTGTTATATTCTAGACTCATTTCATTTTCAAGTTTTAGAGGCATTAAGTGAATTTACATGTATGCATGGATGTTATGTATGCGTGTATGTATTTGTGTATTAGTAGATATGTGTATGTAGATGTGAATGTTTGTTTGTATATAAGTATTTGTGTATAATTCAATGTGTTATGTATGCGTGTAGGTATTTGTGTATATGTGTGTATATGTAGATATGTGTATGTAAATGTCAATATTTGTTTGTATAATTGTATTTGTGCATATTTCGTTGTGTTTATTTATGTGAATGTATATATATATTTGTGTGTGTGTGTGTATCATGTATGCATGGTGTTATGCATGCGTGTAGGTATTTGTGTATGTGTGTATATGTAAATATTTGTATGTATATGTGAATTTTGTTTGTATATTCATATTTCTGTATATTTTATTGTGTTCGCATGCATGTGAGTGTGTATGTGTGTGCATATAGACATATGAAAAGGAAAATAAAATTGTATATGCGTTTTTCTTTTTTAGTGTGTGTATATATGTGCATATGTATGTAAGTATATACAAATTGTTATGTAATATGTTTGATCTTTGCTAATTATTTAGTTGTGCACCTTCTTAAGAAATCAAAATTAATATATTTGCGTCTCACTTTCTTTTTTTTCTCTCCTCTCTCGCACGCGGTCTTCTCTCTTTTCAATCCCTCTTACGTGGGGCATTCAAGTCACATCGTCCTCCCCTCTCCACTGCTCTATGCCCCAGTCCAGTCTTCTCTTCGCGTCCTAAGAACTAGTGTGCGACAGTATGGGTAATCTCATTACTTTTACAACTAATTTCATTAAACTTAAAGATCTCTATGTTCCTAAAAACATTACTCTTCAAGCATCTCATCTCCACACCATGAAAAAAATATCCCTTCACATAATGTTCGCTTCTAATGAAACCATCTTCAACCTCTCTAAGCTCCTCTCCAAGATCCTCCGAGATGCACATCTTCACCATCTTATCTACCACTTTATATAACTATGGCTTTAAAATTTGTCCTCCCTAGGCGTCCATGCCGTCAGTTTCTTTGCACTAGTGTCACTACCATCGCGTTTTTTTATCACTATCTTAAGAAACTTTACGACAAGTTCTTCTACGACACATTATTGTCACAGGGCGAGGATGAGGAAGATGGCTCCAACCACGCCAGAATAATGTTGTTTGATAACCAAAAGGATCATCGACATTGCTTTCGTCTAGATAATGTTTGCTTGGCCTTTAACTTCACGGTTGTCTTGACTTTAAATAGTGAACGAGTCCAAAAACTTGGATCATCGGCTGTCTTCATGGGGAGGAGGTGGTACCTCTGAATTCCTCAGTGCCTGACATCGTGGATGAGGACTGCGATAATAGCTGAATACTTATCCAATGGTTATGCATCAATGAGAGAGGTCTTCTTTTTCGTATGCTTTCATTGACAATGAGGAAACTATATGACCAAAAAATAATTGTTGGCCCTGAGTTCGAACAGAGGAGAATGATGACTAGGTTCTTTTCTCAGACCATTTTTAATGTTATTTTATTTTGTTTTTAAATGTAATTTGCTTGTGCAGATCACTTGGTGGCATTTTGAACATTTGAGTAAGTTTCTAGTTTCAACATCATGGCTTAAAGGTATCAAACTCATGACTCGACATATTTATTTCTTTATTTACATTTATTATCAAGAAAATAAAATTGTTTGTGGGTATTTCTTTTAACTGTGTGTATATATGTGCATTCATATGTAAATACATATAATTATGTATATAGTATTTTGAAAGTACATTGATAAATGTAGGTTTGATCGTGGCTAATTAATTATTTGTGCACCTTGCTAAGGAATCAAAAATAATATATTTGTGTTTCTCTTTCTCCTCTTTTGCACATGGTCTTCTCTCTATTTTTCCCCATTTACACGTGGCCAATCAAGTCACACCTCCTATGCTCGTCTTTGCCCCTCCCCTAGACCTCTCTATGCCCTACTCTAGTTCTCTCCTCTCCGCATTCTAATGACTAATGTGCGATAATATTGATAATCTCACTGCTATTTCAGGTAATTTCATCAAACTTATAAATCTTCATCTTCCCAAAGACACTACTCTTAAACGCCTCATCTCCACACCACGAAAGTAATGTCCCTTCAAATTATGTTCCCTGCTAACAAAGTCATCTTCAACTTCTCTGAGCATCCCTCTGAGATCCTCTAAGATGTGCATCCTCATCTCCTTATCCCACTTTATATAGACATGTCTTTAAAATCTGCCCACTCCCTCGACATCATATCGTCAATTCATGTGCACTGGTGTCACTATCATCGTACTTTTTCTGTCACTATCTCAAGAAAATCTTACTATAAGTTTTCTTCTACGACACATTATTATCACAAGGCGAGGATGAGGAGATGACTCGAAATAATATTGTTTGATAACTAAAGGATCATCGACATCCGCTTTCATTAGACTGTGTTTGATTGTCCTTTAACTTCAAGGTTGTCTTACATTAAATGGTGAACGAGTCCAAAAACTTGGATTATCGGCTGTCTCTATGGTGAGGAGGTGATACCTCTGAATTTCTTAGTGCCCAACACCAGAGATGAGGACTGCGACAAATTGAAAAATGAAATAATGAGTCTAGATTGTAACAATTTGAAAAAAAATATTTTAAAGTATTCGAGTATATATACCTCAATTGTCTTAATAATGAAGAGATGTAGATTTATTTTTGCAAACTTCAGTTTTAAATAAATAAGCATTTAATTATAATATTGAAATTTGTATATGACAAAAAATTTAATACCTTTATGAAATAATAAGTGACAGATAACTAACCGCTTGTAGATATTATTAAAATATTTAATAACTATTGTCGCAGTCCTCATCTCTAGTGTTGGGCAAATACAATTATACCAATAAACATTGACATTTACAAACACATATCTACACACACATACAGGTGGTTTACTATGAAATATTTTAATAATATCTACAAGCGGTTAGTTATCTGCCATTTATTTTTTTATAAAGTTATTAATTTTTGTCATATATAAATATCAATATTACAGTTAAGTGCTTATTTATTTAAAACTGAAGTTTGCAAAACAAATCTACATCCCTTCATTATTAAGACAATTGAGGTATATATACTCGAATACTTTAAAATATTTTTTTTCAAATTGTTATAATCTAGACTCATTATTTCATTTTTAAGTTCTAGTGGCATTAAGTGAATTTATATGTGTGCATGGATATGTATGTATGTATTTATTTGTGCATATGTGTGCATAAAAGTAGATATGTGTATTTAGATATGAATGTGTATATAAGTATTTGTGTA
The DNA here is from genome assembly GCA_038442645.1 of Agave tequilana. Classification (NCBI taxonomy): domain Eukaryota; kingdom Viridiplantae; phylum Streptophyta; class Magnoliopsida; order Asparagales; family Asparagaceae; genus Agave; species Agave tequilana. The sequence continues at coordinate 148,859 of JAVJIF010005227.1, forward strand.
TAATTTGATGTGTTATATATGTTTGTAGGTATTTGTGTATGTGTGTGCATATGTAGATATGTGTAAATGTCAATGTTTATTGGTATAATTGTATTTACGTATATTTTGTTGTCTATATATGTGTATGTGTATATATATTTACAGTATATTTTGTTGTGTCTACGTATGTGAATGTATATGTGTGTGTGGAGACATATGAAAAGGTAATAAATTGTTTATGATTGTTTCTTTTTGAGTGTGTATTTATGTGCATGTGTGTGTGTGTATATATGCGAATTTTATTTGTGTATAAGTATTTGTGTATATTTTGTTGTGTCTATGTATGTGAATGTATATGTGTTTGTTAAGACATATGAAAGGTAAATAAAATTGTATGTGCTTGCTTCTTTTTGAGTGTGTATTTATATGCATATGTATGTAAATATATATAATATGATGTGGCATGACTGTGTGTACATTGATTAACGTAGGTGATCGTGGCTAATTAGTTATTTATACACCTAAGGAATTGAAAATAATATATTTGCGTCTTTCTTTCTCTTTTTCCTCTCCTCTCTCACACGCGGTCTTCTCTCTCTTTTCGTTTCCTTTTACGCAGGGCCAATCAAATCACATCTCTCATCCTCGCCCCTCTCCTCTCCATCTCTAGGGCTAACTTCATTTCTCTCCTCTCCATGTCCTAAGGACTGATATGCGACAATATTGGTAATCTCGCTACTTTTTCAGCTAATTTCATCAAACTTATGATCCATCTTTCCAAAGACATTACTCTTCAAGCACCTCATCTTCACGCCATGAAAGAAATATCCCTTCACATCATATTCGCTACTAAGAAAGCCATCTTCCATCTTTTTGAGCTCCCCCTCCGAGATCCTCCAAGATGTGCATCCTCACCTTCTTATTGACTACTTTATATAGTTATGACTTTAAAATCTGTCCACTCCCTCGACATCCATGCCGTCAGTTCCTTTGCACTAGTGTCACTGTCATCGCGCTTTTTTAATCACTATCTCAAGAAACCTCACTTACAAGTTCCCCTTCTATGACACATTATAGTCATAGTGCGAGGATGAGAAAGATGAATCCAACTACGCCGGAATAATGTTGTTTGATAACCAAAAGGATCATCGCTTTCATCTAGACAATGTTTGCTTGGCCTTTAACTTCATGGTCGTCTTAACATTCAATAGTGAACGAGTCCAAAAACTTGGATTATCAGCTGTCTCTATGACGAGGAGGTGGTACCTCTGAATTCCTCAGTGCGCGACACCATGAATGAGGACTGCGATAATAGCTGGATACTTATCCAATCATCAATGAGAGAGGACTTCTTTTTCGTATGCTTCCATAACAATGAGTAAATATATGACCCAAAATAACTGTTGGCCCTGAGTTTGCACAAAGGAGAATGATGACCAGTTTATTTTCTCCTTGGCGACATTTTGAACATTTTAGTAATTTTCTAGTTTAAACATCATGGCTTAAAGGTATTAAACTCATGACTTGACATATTTATTTCTTTATTTACATTTATTATCTTTACAGTAAGTTCTTATATATATTATTCAAGATTTTGTAGGTGGTTATCAGATGGTTTTCTGTGAAATATTTTAAGAATATCCTCAAGTGTTAGTTATTTGCCACTTATTATTTCATAAAATATATTAATTTTTTGTCACATATAAATACCAATGTACAGTTAAATGCCTATAAATTTATAGTTGAAGTTTGCAAAACCAGTCTACATCCTTTCATTATTAAGTCTACATCCCTTCATTATTAAAACAATCGAGGTATGTATACAGAATACTTTAAATATTTTTTTCAAATTGTTATATTCTAGACTCTTTATTTTATTTTTCAAGTTTTAGTGGTATAAAGTGGATTTACATGTTTGCATGGATGTTGTATATGCATTTATATATTTGTGCATGTGTAAGTAGATATGTATATGTAGATGTGAATGTTTGCTTGTTTATAAGTATTTGTGTATAATTTGATGTGTTATGTATGTATGCGTGTAGGTATTTTTGTATATGTGTGTGTATGTAGATATGTGTTTGTAAATGTCAATGTTAGTTTGTATAATTGTATTTGTGTATTTTTTTTGTGCTTATATATGTCAATTTACATATATATATATATATATATATATATATATATATATATATATATATATATATTATATATATATATATTTACATCATGTATGCATGGATGTTATGTATGCGTGTAGGTATTTGTGTATTTGTGCGTATATGTAAATATGTGTAGGCATATGTGAATTTTGTATGTGTATAAGTATTTGTGTATATTTCGCTATGTCTACATATGTGAATGTATGTGTGTGTATATATAGACATACGAGAAGAAAATAAAATTGTATGTGAATGTTTCTTTTTTAGTGTGTATATATGTGTGTGTGTGTGTGTGTGTGTGCGCGCGCGCATATGTATGCAGTTATATATAATTATGTATTTAGTATGTTTATGTGCACACTAATTAATGTAGGTTTAATCATGGATAATTAGTTGTGCATCTTACTTCAGAATCAAAAATAATATATTTTCTCCTCTTTTAAGTCACACCTCCTGTCCTTGCCTCTCTTCTCTCCACCTCTATATGCCCAGTCCAATTCTCTCCTCTTCGTGTCCTAAGGACTAATGTGTGACAATATTGGTAATCTCATTACTTTTCTAGCTAATTTTTTCGAACTTATAGATCTCCATCTTTCAAAGACAACTCTTCAAGCACCTCATACCCACACTACAAAAAAAATGTTCCTTCACATCATATTCGTTGCTAACAAAGCCATCTTTAACCTCTCCGTGCTCCCCTACGAAATCCTCCTAGCTATGCATCCTCACCTTCTTATCTATCACTTTATATAGCCATGGATTTAAATCTTCCCACTCCCTTGTCGTTCATGCCGTCAGTTCCTGTGCACTGGTGTCACAACCACCACGCTTTTTTCAATCACTATCTCAAGAAATCTCACTACAAGTTCCTCTTCTACGACACATTGTCACAGAGCGAGGATGAGGAAGATGACTCCAACTACGTCGGGATAATGTTGTTTGATGACCAAAAGAATCATCGACATCTGCTTTCATCTGGACAGTGTTTGCTTTGTCTTTACTACATAATTGTCAGAACTTTCAATAGTGATGAGTCCAAAAACTTGGATTACTGGCTGTCTCTATGGTAAGGAGATGGTACCTCTGAATTCTTCAGCGCCTTGCACCATGGATAAGGACTGCGACAATAGCTAGATGCTTATCCAATGGTCATGCATCAATGAAAAGTATTCTTTTTCGTTTACTTTCGTCAACAATGAGTAACTATATGATCGAAAAATAAATATTGGCCCTAAGTTCGAACAAAGGAGAATAGTGATATCAGGTTCTATTCTCAGACCATTTTTAATGATATTTTATTTTGTTTTTAAATATAATTTGCTAGTGCGGGTCACTTGGCGGCATTTTGAATATTTCAACAAGTTTCTAGTCCTAACATCATGGCTTAAAGGTATCAAACTCCTGACTTGACATATTTATTTCTATATTTAAAATTATTATTTTTATAGTAAGTTTTTATATATATTATTCAAGATTTTGTAGGTGGTTATTTATGTGGTTTCTCGTGAAATATTTTAACAACTTCTACAATTAGTTATCTGCCACTTATTATTTCATAAGTTATAATAAATTTTTTCGCATATAAATATCAATATTATAGTTAAATGTCTTTTTATTTACAGCTGAAGTTTGCAAAATAAATCTACATCCCTTCATTATTAAGACAATCGAGGTATGTATAATCGAATACTTTAAATAATTTTTTCACATTGTTATATTTTAGACTCATTTCATTTTTCAAGTTTTAGTGGCATTAAGTGAATTTACATTGTCACGCCCCGCTTACCAAAATACGTGGAAACGGAATCGCGACGAGAGTCGGCGACGTATATACGCAAGGAAAATACCCCACGTATAAACGCTAAGCCTAAAGTAACCTGAACAAGTTATAAATTTCTACTATAAACCAAAATCACTGCAATAATACATATAAAGTCTAACACAATGATAGCATATGAGTAAGAATAAGGAATGTGACAGGATGCGATATATGAATAAAAGAGTAGGAATACCAATAATCAAAAGGGAGAGACTCCAGCTCCTCAAGATAAATATGATCCTCTCTAAATACCTGATCAACAATAAATAGCCCTGGATCTGGATATGCAGATCCAGGGAGTCAGAACTCCTAGTGAATGTATAAGAGAAAAAGGGAAAGACATGCGAATATAATGTGAGAAAACAAGGAAACACATATGTTGGAATAAAACAGAAGTAACATATAAAACATGGATAGAAAATAATAAATCCAATCAATACAAATCAGATGTCCAATCGGGTGTCACGTGTATAGTCAGTTCGTTGGTATTATTAGATGTTTACAATCAGTTAGTATATCAAGTTCAGTTTACAATGTCAATGTAAGATTTCATTTTGTTATTTATTATGTCAGCGAACACCAATTGCCACATGCAGTAGACGCATCTCATACTACGCCTATCACACGTGTCAATCAGGGTCCTAAATTATTGAAATTAATAGAAGAGATATTGTCCATGCTTTAGGTGGGTCCCGTACATACCCGGGACCACGGCCTCAGTTTCCTGGCGCTGAACCAGGCCGTACCACTAGGTACTCAGTAACAGTAACAGTAACAGTAACAGCAATCTCACTGTGAAAACAGTGGAACAGTAACAGTACAGATGAGATGTCAGTCATCCCCCAGGAACCCTGCAGTGGAACCCTCAGTCGGCTGCGCAACCTGTATCCTACGTCCACCCAAAATACAGACGCTGTCTCCTCCATCAATTTTTCTAATCCCGGTGTAAGTTGTTCAATTACTTTATTATTTAATTCAATTAGGGTAATCAATTTCATATTACGTAGAATACTGAGATGGTATAATGACAGTAATAGTACAGGACAGTAACAGTACTCGTATACACGGTGAACAGTAATAAGAACAGTGAACAGTAACAGTAACCGTGTATACGATGAATAGAACTGTATCAAGCGTTACGGTCTAACGATACTTTTCACAGTAATTTCTAGTAACATGAACAATAGGTTTATCAGTTAGGTATCATGTATAATCAATGAAGTTACTTAAGTGGTATCGTGATGTTTATTCAGAATCGACAATATAATCTCATGAGGTTTATTCATTTTGCATTTATTCTGTGAACATGAATAATAACTTACGTGCATGAACAGTAATTAAACATGAATACTATTTAAACATAAAATATCATTAATTTGGAACATGTTAAAAGTAACTCACATGAAATGATACCGAAATATTCAATAAATAAACAAAGAACACTCACGTGAAATGACGTGATTTCGGAACTGAATCGCCGTCTAGTATTCACTGCACGAACCTGTACTGATATACGGATCATCTCATGGGTTGGTTTTCGAATCGCCTGTGTATCGGGTCTACAGTGAACATGAATTCGGATCGGGTCCGGGTTTGAACCTCAGGTGCGGCTCCGTAACACTGTCCCACGCAACCAAATACACAGAGAGGGAGGGGAATTAACATACATACATCACACTCACAAATTTACCCATACACACACGCCACACATTGCATACACACGCATGTACACCCACAGGATGCTAGTTATACAATACTGAAAATGTTAATTTACCCCTAAGCACCTAGCTCAAAAATAACTGGAATTGGTATCCACCATTCAAAGCAATACCGGAATAAGCAAATTCCTACTAGGATAAAGTTGGTCAAAAAGTCTAATTGCACACTAGGCAATATTAGTTTAATTTTTCACATACCTCTACCTTACAGAGTCAACTTGTATATCTTAAAATTAGATTTTCGTTGGTAAATCAAACTCTTCAAGCTCAGTTCCCTTTATTCTTGCATCAATTAAATCCTAACCTATTAAGTACTAGTCCTTAATACATACATGACCCACGCCTAATAAACATACCCAAAATACATATACCTATGCATCCACATTAATATAAAAACTCACACACACCACATTATACACACATATATAATTTATGCATGCACGTTAATGAAACTCACCATGCACATGAAATATATGGAGAGAGAAAAGAACTCGCATATTAATGTAGTGACTTGCGGCGTGCCAACGGAGGCTCCGTCGCGGAGGATGTCGTTGGATAGAGAAGTTCATCGTGAAGGGCGTGGGTGCGTTCGCGCTCGCCGACGGTGATCCACGGGGACCCACGGGGTGACGGAAAATGCTATCTACACAACTACACACATTATATATATATATATATATATATATATATATATATATATATATATATATATATATATATATATATATATATATATATATATATATATATATATATATATATATATATATATATATATATATATATATAATAACAAGTCATATGATTAAGGGACATATTCACCGCAACTCATGCACACACTACACATTTGTAAATCCATGCATATAAAACACTTGCATACATATTATTTAAAACACAAAACCCATTATATTACACTCCATAACAAATATATCCTATTCATGCCAAAGTTATAACAGAGAAGGAGAAGAAAAGAACTCACGCGGGGCGTCTGTGGCTCGGGTCCAGCCACCGCGGAGCTCGCCGACGGTCGTGGCGGGTCTCGCGGACAACGTCGGAGATGAGGGGATTAGTCCGGGTTGCCGGAGGTGATGCCGCGTGCTCCGAGGAGGTCGTGGATGTGCCGCAGCTCGCCGCGGAGGACATGGAGACCGGCCATGTTCTGTTGCGTGGCCTGCTGGTGCGCAGCTGCTGGGGGAAATCTGCTGTGCGCCTGGGTGCTGCAAAGGAGGAAGGAGATGGGGAGGATAGGAAGAAGGAGGTGGCGGTGATCTTAGGTGTGTTGGCAGCTGTGTGTTGGGAGAAGAAAAGAGATTTGGATTAAAGAGAATTTGGGTTGGTTAGGATTTAGATATGATTTGGATTTGGTTTTAGATTATAAGGAGTTAGTTTCGGGTTAACGAGGGAGAGTATGTGGGTGAGAGGGAGGAGTGGGTGACGTGAACGAGAAAGAGGAGCAGCAGTTGGAGACGTGGGAGAGGATGGAGCGAATCGCGGGAGAGAGCGTGTGTTAGGATTAGGAGTAGTTAAATAAGATTTGTTAGTTAAGATTAGGATTCATTTGTTAGGATAAGATTTTAGATAAGATTATGGTGATTGGGTTATAGGGTAATGGGTTGAGATCTTATTGGGTTTAAGTCTATGCAAATGGGTTGGATTAGGAATCAAGGAAATAAGAAATGGGTATAGGCTACGGGTCCAAGAACAAAAGGGGTATGGGAAAAATCAAGGAGGAAAAATAATAATACAAACACAATAAATATTTTAAAATAAAAATAAAATAAGAATACAGTATTTTAAAGTAGGGAGATTACATACATGTATGCATGGATGTTATGTATGCGTGTATGTATTTATGCATAAGTAGATATGTGCATGTAGATGTGAATGTTTGTTTGTATATAAGTATTTGTGTATAATTCGATGTGTGATGTATGTGTGTGGGTATTTGTGTATATGTGTGTATATGTAGATATTTTTATGTAAATGTCAATATTTATTTGTATAATTGTATTTGTGTATATTTCGTTGTGTTTATATTATGTGAATGTACATGTGTATGTATGTATATTTACATCGTGTATGCATGGATGTTATGCATGCGTGTAGGTATATGTATGTATATGTAAATATTTGTATGTATATGTGAATTTTATTTGTGTTTTATATATTTCTGTATATTTCGTTTGTCTGTGTATGCGATTGTATATTTATGTATGTATATAGAAAATTATGAAAAGGAAAATAAAATTGTATGTGCGTGTTTCTTTTTGAGTGTGCATATTAGTTAGTTGTGTATGTAAGTATATATATAATTATGTATGTAGTATGTCTGTGTGTGTACATTGATTAATATAGGTTTGATCGTGGCTAATTAGTTAGTTGTGCATCTTACTAAGGAATCGAAAAAATATATTTGCATCTCACTTTCTCTTTTTCCTCTCTTCTCTCTTTTCATTCCCTTTTACGTGGGGCATTCAAGTCACACCTCATGTCCATGCCCCTCTCCTCTCCACCTCTCTATGCCCCACTCCAGTTCTCTTCTCTTCACGTCTTAAGAACTAATGTGCGACAATATTAGTAATCTCATTACTTTTCAGCTAATTTCATCAAACTTATAGATCTTCATCTTCTCAAACAGACTACTCTTTAAGCACTTCATCTCCACACGATGAAAAAAATATCCCTTCACATCATGTTCGCTTCTAACAAAACCGTCTTCAACCTCTCTAAGCTCCCCTCCGAGATCCTCCAAGATGTGCATCCTCACCTTCTTATTTACTACTTTATATAACTATGGCTTTAAAATCTGTCGACTCCCTCGACATGCATGCCGTCAATTCCTTTGCACTAGTGTCACTACCATCACGCTTTTTTATCACTATCTCAAGAAACCTCACTACAGGTTCCCCTTCTATGACACATTATTGTCATAGGGTGAGGATGCGGAAGATGACTCCAACTACGCCAGAATAATGTTGTTTGATAACCAAAAGGATCATCGACACCGCTTTCATCTATAGACAGTGTTTGCTTGGCCTTTAACTTAATGGTTATCTTGACTTTTAATAGTGAACGAGTCCAAAAACGTGGATTATCGGCTGTTTCTATGGCGAGGAGGTGGTACCTCTAAATTTCTCAGTGCCCGACATCATGAATGGGAACTGCGACAATAGATGGATACTTATCCAATGGTTTTCTTTATTGTTTGCTTCTGTCGACAATAAGTAACTATATGACTGAAAAATAACTGTTAACCCTGAGTTCGAACGAAGGAGAATGATGACCATGTTCCTTTCTCAGGGCATTTTAATGTTTTGTTTTTAAATGTCATTTTCTAGTGCCGGTCACTTGGTGGCATTTTGAACATTTCAGTAAGTTTCTAATTTCAATATCATGGCTTAAAGGTATTATACTCATGACTTGACATATTTATTTCTTTATTTATGTTTATTATCTTTACAATAATTTTTGGTATATATTATTCAAGATTTTGTTGGTGGTTATTTAGGTGGTTTCCTGTGAAATATTTTATGAACATCTACAAGCGGTTAGTTATGTGTCACTTATTATTTCATAAGTTATATTAAATTTTATCACATAAATATCAAAATACAATTAACTGCCTATTTATTTACAACTATGTTTGCAAAACAAATTTACATCCCTTTATTATTAAGGCAATCGAGCTATATATACTCGAATACTTTAAATAATTTTTTCAAATTGTTATATTCTAAACTCATTATTTCATTTTTCAAGTTTTAGTGGTCTAAAGTGGATTTGCATGTATGCATGGATGTTATGTATGCGTGTATGTATTTATGTATATGTGTGTATAAGTAGATATGTGTATGTAGATGTGAATGTTTGTTTGTATATAAGTATTTGTGTATAATTCGATGTGTTATGTATGTGTGTAGGTATTTATGTATATATGTAGACATGTGTATGTAAATGTCGATGTATGTTTGTATAATTGTATTTGTATATTTCGTTGTGTCTATATATGTGAATGTACATGTGTGTGTATAGATTTACATCATGTGTGCATTGATGTTATGTATGTGTGTAGGTATTTGTGTATTTGTGCATATGTATAAATATTTGTATGCATATGTGAATTTTGTATTTGTATAAGTATTTTGTATATTTTGTTATGTCTAAGTATGTGAATGTATGTCTGTGTGTATATATAGATATATGAGAAGGAAATAAAATTGTATGTGCATGTTTCTTTTTGAGTGCCTGTATATATGTGCATATGTATGCAATGATGTATAATTATGTATTTAGTATGTCTGTGTGTACATTAATTAATATATGTTTAATCGTCGCTAATTAGTTAGTTGTGCACCTTACTAAGGAATTGAAAATAATATATTTGCTCCTCTTTTTCTCCTTTTCCTCTCCTCTCTTTTCGTTCCTTTTTACACGGGGTCATTCAAGTCACACCTCCTGTCCTCGCCCCTCATCTCTCCACCTCTATATGTCCTAGTCCAATTCTCTTCGCGTCCTAAGGACTAATGTGCGACAATGTTGGTAATTTCATTTTTTTTCAGCTAATTTCATCAGACTTATAAATCACCATCTTCCCAAAGACACTATTCTTCAGCATCTCATCTTCACACCACGAAAGAAATGTCCCTTAACATCATGTTCGTTGCTAACAAAACCATATTCAACCTCTCTAGCTCCCCTATAAGATCTGCCAAGATGTGCATTCACACCTCTTATTTATCACTTTATATAGCTATGGATTTAAAATTTTCCAACTCCCTTGGCGTCAATGTTGTCAGTTCCTGTGCACTGGTGTCACTGCCATCACGCTTTTTTCTGTCACTATCTGAAGAAATCTCACTACAAGTTTCCCTTCTATGAAACATTATTGTCACAGGGCGAGGATGAGGAAGATGATTCTAACTACGTCGGAAAAATGTTGTTTGATAACCAAAAGGATCATCGACATCCAATTTTGTCTAGATAGTGTTTGCTTTGCCTTTAACTACATAGTTGTCGGGACTTTCAATAGTGATTGAGTCCAAAACTTGAATTATCGATTGTCTTATGGCGAGGAGGTGGTATCTTTGAATTTCTCTGTGCCCGACACCATGGATGAGGACTGCGACCTCCGCTAGATGCTTATCTAATGATTATGCATCAATGAGAGGTCATCTTTTTCGCTTGCTTTCATCGACAATGAGTAACTATATGACCGAAAAATAAATATTGGCCCTAAGTTTGAATAAAGGAGAATGGTGATCATGTTCTTTTCTCTGACCTTTTTTAATGATATTATATTTTGTTTTAAATGTAATTTGCTAGTGCAGGTCACTTGGCAGCATTTTGATCATTTCAGTAAGTTTCTAGTTCCAACATCCTAGCTTAAAGGTATCAAACTAATGACTTGACATATTTATTTTTTTATTTACATTTATTATCTTTATAGTAAGTTTTTATATATATTATTCAAGATTTTGTAGGTGGTTATTTAGGTGTTTTGTTGTGAAATATTTTATGAACAAGCGATTAGTTATCTGCCACGTATTATTTCATAAGTTAAATAAATCAGGGATATCTCAGAGAGTTCATTCTCAATCTTGGATAACCTTTAGAGATTAAAGTGCAAAGGGAACTTATCTCTTCTTTTTGATGACCAGGCAGGGAACATTTTCATCCAGTGCAAGAATGTGAATATCATCTTCGGCACCTCCTCGAAAAAAGACACCATAGCGAATATGTAGATATTTATGTATAATTCGATATGTTATGTTTGTGTAGGTATTTGTGTATTTGTATATGTCGATATGTGTATGTAAATGTTATGTTTGTTTGTATAATTGTATTATGTATATTCTGTTATGTTCTATTGTAGGGTAAAATTCCCAGGGAGAATTTATCTACACTCAAATTGTATAATTTGTGACAGAATAATAAAGCAATACAAAGTGTAACGCCCCGGTCCGACGGGTACGGAGACGTTACTGCGACATTATACCCTCATGTATATACGCTAAGTATCAGTACATGCAAGAATCAGAGTACGAAAGTACGTGGTGCTTTATACATTCCAACATTTGAGTACAATTATAAAGTTATCACAGGATGTGACACAATATTATAAGAATATTACATCACCTGATAGGCGCAAATGTGAGAATATAAAGAGATGCAATAGTATACACAAAAGGAGGCTCAGAGTCATAACAGGAAAACTCTGAAGTCGAGCAGGGGCCTGAAAAGATGGGGCTTCAAACGGTCTGCCGATGATCTACATTTTTGCTGCGCATCTCTGGTCAGCAACCGGGAGAATCCACAAGCTCCAGAGTCCGAGACCTGGACATGAGGATCCAGGGGAGTCAGAACTCCTCAACAAGTGGTGTTGCGAATGCCAAGCGGCGTGCAAAGATAAGCACTCATGTATCGATAAATCCGAATCATACATGTATTGAAAATCGTGTCGTGAGAACAAGCACACATGAATAGGAATGAGACATCAAGTGGTGGGATAAATAGATGTGACAACCAGTTGTACGGGCTCAATAGATAGATTCATGAGATTGATACCTCGAGGGAATAATCCAAAGAAGAAAACCCGCATCTATATACCATATACCTCATATCTCTATCGATTGAGTACGCATAACCTGAGCTGTCCACAATAACAGCTAAAGAGAACAATATGAATCATTAGAAGATTACATGACAACTAAGTATTCGTATAATTAATAGATAATCAAGTCAGGAGGTTAGACACAGTAAAACATGAACAATATCAAGCAGGAGACCAGAAGAGTAGTAAACAGGTGGTAAATTGGAAATATACTAATGATTAATAAAATAGAAAATCTGAAGTAAAACCCGATGGAAGCAAATACAGCAAAACGCGCGGTATAACCCAGTTTACAGCTTCATGAGATAAGTACGCTGAAGGAATAATCCAAATTAAGAAACCCTCATTTAAATACCATGTACCTCATTCACCGTAATCCGAGTGTTTATAACCCAAATTGCAAAACAGCATGACGATTATTATTGATTGACACTTTATTATTATTACTTGTCCAACCCATATATCTAGGTATGTGTCTTGGTGTACATCTCAACACACATACATCCATAAATAAATATGTCGAGGTTGGTTATTGGAAGCTGATTAAGAACTGATAGCTCATACTTATAGTGGTTCTCGTCCGCCCAGGACACAGCCAATGGGGGCTTGAAATCCCCCTAACACGCATCTTCTGGGTGCCTAAAAGCACCCTAACACTAATCGTCAGTTTAGTATTACCACCACTATAAGTAAGGTATCATACCAACATTCATCACTTCCTCTCATCCCAAGTGTAAGTTGTCCTTTTTATAACATATTAACTTAATTATCAGATTACGGGAATGAGCAGGAACATAACAGGTCATAACAGGAGTACATAACAAACACAATGAGAGTATTTACATAACAGGAGATCCGGTACTACATTCCTGTAATGTGATAGATAATCATGAGTAGAAAGTTAAACATGACAGGTATCAGGTGTTAATATCAAGATGATAAGTGATTAGGCAGGTGGCAGGTGATAAGAGATATCAAAACAGGGGTAGGTGTTAGTATACAGAAGTCAGGTGATAACAAGCAAGTGATAGAATACAAGTGTCAGCATGACAAGTAATACAGGAAAACAATACCGCTATGAGAGATCGGTACGAATACCGAAAAATCATAAAGTTTCAGAAAAAACAGTATAAGTAAGATTTCAAACTCTTCATAACTATTAATAGAATCAACTGGCAGGCAGGTAATTTAGGATGCAAGCAAACTTCCAAGCGGAGCTAAGAAGCACTGGAGCAGAGCTAACGTACGACACAAAATGCTATCACGTTCGGCGTTACTGCTCGTGGCGTAACTAGACACACGTGTCGCAGCATGCGTATTAACGCCATACTATCGCACACAGCAAAGCCACGCTCAAAGAGTAACTATGCTCGAATGGAGTTAGCAGTAAAGTACTGACGCTATGTCCGTCCACCGGCGTAGCATATAGAAAGTCTAGAAGACTTTTAAAGCTCTAGAGAAGTTGAACCCGAAGGTTAGGCCCGAAGGTAAAGGGTGCCTGCAGAAGGTGTTAGTTCTAAACAACACACATATAGAATATTGTTTATACTGTTACAAGCAATCGTCACAGGTATATAAATGTACAATACTAGGCACTCGGTTATATACAAATACAAGGCCAGAGCCCAATGCAGAAATACGAATACAGGTACAAGTACAGCATGTAATACAAGTCGACCGGACAAAGTAGGGAAACCTAAAACGAGGCGAGGACACTCGCCTAAATCTTCGAAAAAAGCCGTGAAATCCTCGATCTCTGGAACACAGTACCAACACGAGAACGCGTTCAATAAATATATAACATATATATATTAGAGAAGAGAGAGTCACACGATTGGGAGAAAAAGAGAGACGCGGGGTTGCGAGAGATGGGAGATGGAGACGCGGGAGTGGGAGACTGTGAAAGGGTGTTCCCTTGCAAAAATAATCAACAAAACAACAAAAATAACAGAGAAGCTCAAAACAGAGAAGATAGAAAAAAAAAGGAAAGAAAGAAAGAAGGAAAGAAAGAAAGAGAAAAAGGAGAGAAGGGAGATGGTCGGCCGGCCAGTCGGGGGTGGCGTCGGTGGTGGGGAGGCGCCGATGGTGACCCTATGGCTGGCGACGAGAAGAGGACTGATGGGAGGGTGCAACTTTAGTGTATTTAGAATTTTTAGAGTTTTGAAAATGGGGTTTCAGAGAGCGACAGAAGGGCTTGTTGGAAAGAGTATTCTGAAGAGAAGAAGATGACGCGGTGGGTGGCGGCTGAGGTGGTGTAGGTGGTGGTGGAAATGGTGGTGAAGGTGGTGGTGAAGATGGGTTTCCTCGGTGAAAAGAAGAAAAGATGAAGAAGATGGTGGTATAGTGGTTGCTAGAATGGAGAAGGAGATGGAGGGGAGGATGGTGGAGTGATGGAGATGGTGGTGGTCGGCCAATGAGGGGCAGCTAAGGAGGTGGGCTGGCTGTGTTTTGCTGCTGTTGGCTGTTGGCATGAAGAAGAAGAAATAATGAAAGGAGAGGGTATAAATATAAAGAGAGGTGGAGATTATTACAAGTTTGCTATCCTCTCCACAAAAAAAACCCCATGCTGCGTCTAACCAGACCTGTGTCGGCCAATTTTGAGCTAGATACGGAGATGAGCTCCGCGTCTTATCAGAAAACGAAAGTGTCGCGTTTGCAGAGGAGAGAGAAAGTCATCATGACTGATTGGAGTTGATTTAATAGGATTTTAATGCAGAAAGAGAGGGAATCTCTGCATTAAAATCAGACACGCGTCTGGTGAGCCTCGCGTCTGGGAGGAGAGAAAAAAATGGGAAAATATAAATATAAAGAAAAAATATTTGGATAAAATTTCGGTATCTGAGAAAACACCGAAAACTCCGAAAAAGCCCGGAAAATGAAGTAATCTGGAATGATCTCCAAAAATTCATAAAAATAATAAATATTATTTTAAGATACATGGTGAAATCGATTTTAGAAATTCAATCCTGTTTTCAAAATAAAAATCCTCGAATCTTCTGAAGATACCGGTCAACACCAAATCTGGCTAAATTTGATAAATTCAAAAAAATCTCAATGTCATTTGTAAATTAAAAAATTCGAGAATCAATCAGCGGCACTGGTCGACATCGGTTTTGAAGATTTGCATTTTAATTTAGAAAATTTTCAGAAAATCATAGAAAATCTGAGAATATAATGTTTGAGAATATAATGTTTGAAAATAAAACCGGTCAAATCTGAATACCAAAAAAACCAAATCGAACAATACTTTAGGATCGGTCTCCGGTTTAGACTAGGGCTGGCTCCGAGTACACGAATCCAGATTTAAGGCAAAACGATCAATATAAATATCATAAAACAAAACAATACAGGAAGTAAATCGAAAAATACGATCAGAAACCTGATTACTTAACTGTTTTTTGGGAACGAGTTATAACACAAAGACACAAAATTTTACGTGGAAACCTAATTTGAAAAAAAACACGGGGAGGATGGAAAAAATTCGTTATTTTCAAGAGGTTATAGAAATGTTGCAGAGCTAGAACTCCGTGTAGTCTCAGATTACAGTGGGATAATGGTTTGAGGAGGATTCTCTGAATTTTTAGGGTCTGATCTTTTCTTTTTTATGGTGGCTGATCCTTGTAGAGAAATGTTGGTGGTATCAGCGTTTTGTGGGAAGTCTTGGCCCCTTTCTTCATCGATCTTTCAGTGTATATATACCCTGAGAGTCTTCATTGGCAGTGTGCGTCATGCGGATTTCAATAACCACATGATCTGCACATTACATTTATTTCATAATATTTTGGATTATCCTCTTGATTATGAGAGTAATTTCTACTATCGTATGTAACAGTCTGCTGTGAAGTAGGAGTTGTTGTAACATTTGAAATGTGAGATGACCTGGCGGTGTAACAGACTCCATGAATGTAGGCGGATATCAATGAGGTCAGTTGATGCGACAGTCTTTGCTCGTGAGAGGAAGGATTGATCTTGGAGTGGCAACGCTCTCGAAAGGAGTGTCCTCAGCGCAATCGATTCCTCGGAGGATGAGTATCCTCGGGGCAGTGGATTCCTCGGAAGGATGAGTGTCCTCGGGAACAGCTGGGCGATGTTCTCAGGGAGAAGCTTTGCTTCACGTACCTGTTGTCTGTATTTGAGAGTTTCTGATGAGATGAGGCACATGTCTTGTCCTAGTACTGGTCAGAAATTGATTACTACAAATGTTCCTCCGCTTCCTCTTTTTCCAAGCTTTAGGGAGAGTGTGGAGTGGACTAATTTGGTCTGGTTCAAGAAGTTGAGGTGTCTCTTGTGAAGGGACTGGTCAAAGTACCTTTCATATTCTGAGCTCTTTTTGAAAACTGGAGTTGGTGAAGATGGCTGGCAAATTAATGACCAAAATCCTGACTTGATGATGGACGAGATCGTGTGGTAAAGGCAGATTGTATTTGACATGCTAAAAAATTCGGGGTGCAAACTGACTCTTTCGATATAGTTGGAATTTGAGTATGGGATGGTTTGACTGCTTCATCTATAAATAAGAAGGACCCTGGAAGTAGTTGGCTCATCTTCTCAAGAGTTCTTTCCCCTAAACTCCTTGTTATGGTAGATTGCGATGTCATTTTGCTTTGCCCGATGGTGGAAGCAGAGCAAGAAGATGAAGGTGGTGGAGATCGCAGATGCATCATATTTGTCTTCGTGATGATCTTGTTACTTCAGTTTTGTGACAAGGCCCCACCGTCAGAAAGGACAAATGGGCTCTTGCTTCTGCACTGTCTGTCTGGTCTTTGATAAGATCGGGCCAGACTGGAGTTGGGGCTTGGCACTTCTTTTTTCTTATAGCGTGTATGAGGTGGGAGCGTAAGGCGTACTTGATGATGGTTCTGATCCCTTAGTTTGGCTGTCTGGACTCCTGTTGAATGTTGTTGCTCTGCCGGCTGGGCAAGTGGGGTATTTCCTGGATCTGTGGAAACAATAGGATCGCACCTGTGTGAAGCGTCTCTCGACTGGCTGATCTTTGTATGCTTTAGCATAAGAAGCTTGGTTGGCGAGTTTAAGTCAGGATTGGATTATCTGTTTTCCTTAAAAAAAGGTCAAACACAAATATGTGATAGATCTCGTATTACTCTTGTTAGATGTAACCGAGCGAGTATGTATTTGAATGGATGAAATTAGAAATTTTTATAATAAAAGCTGTAATTTTTTGAAATGAAAGTGTTTGTTTAGATCTTGCCTGCTTTGTCTTGCGATTGTTTTATTTGGATTTGGATGTCTGTTCAGAGAAATTTTCTTTGACTCCAAGATGTTTGGAACTTGTTTTGGCGTGTAGTTCTCGTGTGGTTGTTTATCCCAAGAGGTACCTGTAAGTCTCCTCTCCAAGTGGGAGAAATTCCAGCTATGGATTGAGCCTCCGAGAGGGGGAATCCCTACAATAGAGTTGGATTCACATTTGCTTCCAAGCATGGGTACATCCTGTCTAGGATTTACGACGTCGAGCCTCTGAGAAGGGGAAATCTCTACAATAGAGTCTGATCTCCGAGCGGGAGAAATCCCGCACAGAGGATTTCAGTTCCCGTAGGATTGCCAAGAAAGGCTCGTAGGCACGTCTGCATTAACACTTCTGTGCGGGGGCACATCTCGTCTAGGAGTGTACAGATGCGAGTGAGCACATCCCATCAGTGGAAGATCGCTTTTTAGCCTCTGAGTGGAGGAAATCTCACAACGGAGGGCATGGATTGCATGAAATTCATTAAGACATGCATACAATCATGCATTGAGATATTAATTAGTGTTAGATGAAAGTGCAAAAAAATGAGTTTTGTGAGCTTAGTTTACGGGTTCACGAGATTAGTACGTTAAGGGGATAATCCAAACAAGGAAATTCTCATAGATATACCCTATATCTCATGTCACCATTGGGCGAGCAGACACAACCCGCGTTTTTCCCAGTCAGGTCAAGCATACTCAAACTTTAAATCATACCTTAGGTCATCATTGTCGAAAAGTTATACCCGTAGCCTCACATCCTCGGAGAACTATTGAATGTATGACTATACGAAATCGATACGTCGAGGAAAAAAATCCAAACAAAAAATCCTCATAGATATACCTGATTTCGTATATAGCCATAGTCTGGTGGTACCTACAAAAATTGGTATGATGTGGGAGAAACCCAGCAACAGGTTGGATGCATTTGTTCCTGAGAGGGGCCCCTACCCGGTCGACAATTTGGTACCTCCAATGTGGGAGCAAGCCCAACAGGGAGCTGTCCTCTCGTGTGGGGCAATCCCATCAACGGAGTTGTCTCCCAAGTGGAGACACATCCCATCATCGGAATATGGAAGGAACCCGGTAGGGAAAACTATCAGGGGATCATTCGCCCATAGGTTCAGATGAGAGGGGCTTGTAGGCTTGCCTGTTCCGAGTAAGGGTATATTCCATTAGCGGAACAAACAAGGGCTCTGAGAGGGGGCATATCCCTATAACAGAGTGGGGGACTCAGAGTAGAGAAAATCTTACAATGGAGGGTTTCAGCTTCCGTAAGACTACCGAGAAAGGCCCATAGGTATGTCTGCGTTAACACTTTCACGTAGGGGCTAGGGGTGTGCAGATGCAATCCTCCTAGTGAGGCATATCCCATCGGCAGAAGATCAGGTACTCTAAGTGGGGCACATCCCTTCAGCAGAGCGGGTGACTCTGAGCGGGAAAAATCCCACAACCGAGGGTTTCAGCTCCAGTAGGACTATCGAGAAAAGCTCGTAGGCATGTCTACGTTAACACTTCCACGCGGGGGCACATATCTCGTTTAGGAGTGTACAAACACGATTCTTTGAGTGGGGGTATATCCCATCAGCAGAAGATCGCATTTTGCCTCTGAGTGGGGGAATCTCATCATCATGGAATATGGATGGGTGGAAGTCGGAACCGTCTCTGAGTGGGGGCGCATTCCATCATCGGGGGTTTTCTTGGCTGCCTTCAAGTAGGGGCATGTCCCATCATCGGGGTGCATGGCTGGATGTAAGTCAGAACAGCCTCCGTGTGGGGGCACATTCCATCCACAGGGGGTTTTCTTGGCCGCCTTCAAGTGGGGGCACATCCCATCATCGGGGCACATGGCTGGATGCATGTCGAAACCGTCTCTATGTGGGGGGCACATTCCATCTAGGAGGGTTTCTTAGCCATCTCCAAGTGGGGTACATCCCCATCATCGGGGCACATGGCTGGATATGTTAGAATCGCCTCCGTGTGGGCATCCGAGTGGAGGATATCCCATCAGCATGGTGTGTGGATGGACGGCTGTGCTGCAAAATGTAAAGCATTGAATAATATTTTATTCTCATTAATGCAATACATAAAGGTAAGATTTGAAGGGCATACACTGTATGTATAGGAGTCAGGAAGTCAGTCGATCGTCTTATACTGGTCGACTGCATTCTGATCTTGGAGAGTGTATTTGGCTGTCAGAAAATCGCCTGAGGACTGAGGACGTACTCCTTGAGGAAGCTTTGTTGGAAGAGCTCCTCCATGTATCGTCAGAGGGCCTAGCTGTGGATAGTCTGGTGTCCATTGTAGTCATGGTAGGAGCAGTATTCCTCTGACTGGGCAGCGAGGGATTGGGTTAGATCGGCTTCGGGCGTCCGACCCATAGCTTATCTTTGAAGCTGTTGAATACTTCATTGATTGGAAGTTTTAATGGAGTGAAGTGTTGAGTTGGCATGTAGCTCTGGATTGGACTCGAGGAGAGGATAGAGAGTGCCTGCTTCTTATAAGGAGGTTGCCCCGATGTCGGTCTAGAGCGTGGTCAGGAGCTTTGCGAGTTGACTTCGACTTTACTCTGTCATCGCTTTATTTGCAGGGTGGGTGGAGGAAGTCTTTATTGCCTCCTCGAGCTGGTTCTATGGTTACGCTCTTACACTCGAAAAAAATCTCGCTCATCTTGGAGACGTGCTTTAGGCGGTGCTTGTACGAAGGGTGAGTGACCTGCAGTTCGCTGATGAACGCGAGTGCAAATACCTCACCACAATTGGAGACCTTGGTGAGCTAGTTTTAGAAGAAGCTGATAAGACAGGCTATCTCCCGGCCTCATCCTGGCAGAGAGAAGGTGGTGACTACTCTTGGTTTCTTGATGAGTGGCGTACTGTGTGAGGAAGGCCTCGGTAACCTCCGAAAAGTTGTGGAGAGAACGCGGTGACAGGGAGTAGAACCACTCTGATGTCGCGCCTCTCATGCTTGAAGGGAAGGTGAGGCATATTACCGGGTCATTGCGGGAGTATAACATCATCTTGTTTTAAAAGTGCATGATGTGTTAAACCAAATCGCTCACTCGGTGTACCTGTCGAAGGTGGGAGTCGAGAATTTCCACGGAAGCTCACACTTCTGGATGTCCTTGAAAGCAGGAAGTCATGGCGGCGGGTGGTTGGAATCAGGTGCTGAGGTGACTTGGCCTCCACGATCCATTTCTGGATTATTTCGTTGAGAAGTGACTTGGGTTTGAAGATGTTGGTTGAGCAGCTTCAGCTCCTCTTGTTCACAAAGATGTTATGATCGAGCGTCATCTGCTCTCGCTCGCGATTTGTCCATAGTTATTCCTTCATCTGCTTTTCATCTCGTGGAGCATTCGAAAGTGCTGGTCTTCTTGTTGTTGAGAGGACTGAGCGCTGACAGACGGCTCCTGTGGTGAGATGGAGGCAGCGTCCTTCACGAGCGGTTGATTGTTGGTTGGTTTGGAGGTCGTGCCCTAAGAGTGGCTTTGGCCTTGCCTTTGAAGGTTCCGCCGTCAGTAATTCGCATGCATGGGGCATCGCCGATCTTGAGGAGGCTTTTTCGAGGAAGGTTGTGGGGGGGGGAGAGATCTTGAGCGTGGAGACTTAGATCTCAATAAAAGCACCAGAGATGTAGGGGTAAATTCCCAGGGGAAATTTATCTACACTCAAACTGTTGTAAGATTTGTGAGAGAATAATAAAGCAATGTAAAGACACATAATTTTATACCCAATTTAGAAAAACTACGGGAGGAGGAGAGGAATTCATTATTTTCAAGAGGTTACAATAAATTCTGCAGAGTTAGAACTCTATGGTAGTCTCAGATTATAGTGAGACAGTGATTTGAGGAGGAGGATTCTGAATTTTTAGGGTCTGACCGTTTTTTCTGGTCATTGATCCTTGTAGAGAAGTGTTGGTGGTATCAGTCTTTTGTGAGAAGTCTTGGCCCTTCTCTTCATCGATCTTCCAGTGTATATATACTTGGTGAGTCTTCATTGACAGTGCGGGTCTTGCAGATTTAATAATCACATAATCTACATGTTGTGATTTTTTCATAACGGAATGGATTATGCCCTTGATTGCCAGAGTGATTTCTGCTACATTATGTATCAGTCTGCGCTGAAGTAGGAGTTGTTGCAATATTTGAAACGTGAGATGACCTGGCAGTATAACGAACTCCATGAATGTAGGCGAATATCAATGAGGTCGGTTGTTGCGGCCGTCTTTTCTCGTCACAGGAAGAATTGATCTTGGAGTGGCGATGCTCTTGAGAGAGAGAGTATCCTCAGAGAAGTGGATTTCTCAGAAAGATGAGTGTCCTTGGGAACAATAGCTGGGCGATGTTCTTAGAGAGAAGCTTTGCTTGGCATACCCTATTGTCTGTCTTCGAGAGTTTCTGATGAGATGAGACACATGTCTTAATCTTGGTGCATATCAGAAATTGACCACTACATATATGTGAATGTACATTTGTGTGTGTATGTATATAGATTTACATTATGTATGCATGAATTTTATTTATGCATGTAGGTATTTGTGTGTGTATTTGTAAATATGTGTGTGTATATGTGAATTTTGTTTGTGTATAAATATTTGTATATATTTCATTATGTGTATATTGTGAATGTATATTTGTGTGTAATATATATAAACATATGAAAGAAAAATAAATTGTATGTACGTTTCTTTTTTTGTGTGTGTGTATGTGCATATGCATGTAAGTATATATATAATTATGCATGTAGTTTGTCTGTGTGTACATTTATTAATGTAGGTTTGGTCATGGCTAATTACTTAGTTGTGCACCTTACTAGGAATCGAAAATAATATATTTGCGTCTCTTTTTCTCCTTTTCCTCTCCTTTCTTGCACGTGGTCTTCTCTCTTTTCATTCCCTTTTACGCGGGGCCAATCAAGTCACACCTCCTGTTCTCGCCCCTCTCCACCTCTCTATGCCCCACTCTAGTTCTCTCCTCTCCGTATTCTAAGGACTAATGTGCGACAGTATTGAAAATCTCACTACTTTTCTAGCTAAGTTCATCAACTTCACAAAACACTACTCTTCAAGCCCCTCGTCTCCATATCACGAAAGAAATGTCCCTTCACATTCATTATGTTCGCAGCTAACATGACCATCTTCAACCTTTATGAGCTCCCCTCCGAGATTCTCCAGGGTGTGCATTCTCACCTCCTTATCTACCACTTTATATAGCCATGACTTTAAAATCTGCCCACTCCCTTGACATCCATGCCGTCTATTCTTGTGCACTGGTGTCTCTATCATAGCGCTTTTTTAAATCACTTTCTCAAGAAATCTCATTACAAGTTTCCCTTATATGACACATTATTATTGCAGGGCATGTATGAGGAAGATGGCTCCAACTACTCGAGATAAAGTTATTTGATAACCAAAAGGATCATCAACATCCGCTTTCATCTACACAATGTTTGCTTGGCCTTTAACTTCATGGTTGTGAGAACTTTCAATAGTGATTTAGATTATCGGCTGTCTCTATGGCAAGGAGACGGTACCTCTGAATTCTTTAATGCCCGACACCATGAATAAGGACTGCGAAAACAGTTGGATGGTTATCCAATGATATGCTAAAATACACCTAGAGGGGGGTGAATAGGTGTTTTGCTAAATGTTATTTTAAAACTATTTATGAAGAAATATGCGAACAGTCTCTCAAAACAAGAATTGAAGCCGAATTTTTCGTAAAGAATTCTAGAACTTCTCTTCTTTGATTCCTCTAGATAATGAGTTGAGGTGCTCAATTGCCTCCTTGTTGAGATGAGTATAGAGCGATAGTGAAAGTGATGAATGAAATGCAAGCAATGAAATTAAGCAAGATAAACAACTACACAATATGAAATGTAAAAAGCAATAGAGAGCAAGACACAATCAATCACAAACACAAGGAATTTGTTCTGAGTTTCGAGCCACCGTTCTACATCCCCGCCTTCACCGCTATGAAGAATTTCACTATCCTCTAAGGGATCTTTCACAAAGGGATTATAACTTCTCAACCCTCTACACAAGAGGTAGCACAAAGCCAATTCAGGCTACAAAGCTCTTGGTGATCTAAGAAGATCACAAACACTCTCTTACAACTTCCTTATAGAATAGGATATGAAGTGTAGCTCAAGAAGTTTAAGTGAGAGAATAAATTCAGTTAGAAAGATGTGAGGAGCTTTAAAACAAACTGAAAATAGCTTAGAAAAACTTCTCTTTTGAAACAAACTTGAAAACTTGTATACTTGTATAAACTTGTTATTTTAAAACCAAAATCAATGACCCATATATATAGGCAATGAATAAATATCATTTGTAAATCATACCAGGTCATTTGAGGTGTGTTTAGACACTTGGAATCCAAAATGCCCGTTGGAATCCACTAAAAACAAAACAGATTCAAAAACTAGCTGTTATAATCATCTGGCAGGCTGTCGGTCGACCGGCCGGTCGACCGACAGCTCATCCATAAAAGAGTTGTTAGCTCCGTCGACCGGTCGGTTGACCACTCGCCCGTTCAAAAGAAAAAAAACGTCGGTCGACCGACCCGGTTGACTGACCTAACCCAGAGTTAGGGTCTCTCAGTCGGTCGACCGCAAGTGTTAGCGGTCGACCAACCGGTCGACCGCACGACAACATGCACAAACGTGCACGCCCCAAGGCCAAAGGCCCAGTCAACCGGGCGGCCGACCATTTTGGCCTGAAATTGGCACCGGTCGACCGTTCGATCAAACGTTCTGGCCTGAAGCATTTTTCTTGATATATTTTGAGTTTCAAACATTTTTCAAAATATTTTGTATTCGTTTATGGGTAATGTAGCAATGCATAGATGATGAAATACATGTTCTAAACTTGTTATAAAATTTTAAAAAAATTATGAGACATGTATCAAAATCAAACACGCAAAATGCCAATACGATCAAAACTTGTATTTTTCGAAATCATGTATTTTGTGTGTGTAACTTCTTGAGCATCACAACTATATTCTATACTTTAACAAAGTAATATCTTACAAGGCTTTAGGTGACTACAAGATCTTCAACCGGGCTTCTCTTTTAGCGATGTTTGAGTGCTTTGGGCTTTAATCTCGTATTTGAATTTTCTTGAGTATTCAATACCTTTCTTTAAAGATAGAAACCCTTGAATCCTTAAACCCTGAAATATACTTAAACACTTGAACTTGATTAGTACTAAAAAAATCACATATATTTTGTTATTATCAAAACTGTAACGCCCCGATCCTGCGGGTACGAAGACGTTACTGCGACGTATATACGCAGGTCGAAAATACCCTCACGTATATACGCTAAACATTAGTACAGGCAAGAATAAGAGTACGGAAGCACGTGGTGCATTACACATTCCAACATATGAGTACAATTATAAAGTTATCGCCATATGTGGCACAATATTATAAGAATATTACATCACCATAGGCGCAATTGCGATAATATAAAGAGATATACAAGTATGAACAGTACAAAAGGCGCTCACGAGTTTACAGAAAGAAAACTCGAGAGATACCGGGGGGCCTAGAAGGATAGGGCTCTGGACGGTCTGCCGGTGATTCACGCTTCAGCTGCGCATCTCTGATCAGCAACTTGGAGAATCCATAAGCTCCAAGCTCCAAGACCTGGACATGAGGATCCAGGGGAGTCAGAACTCCCAGTGAGTGGTGATGCTAATGCCAAATGGCGTGCTAAGATAAGCACATATGTATCGAAAATTCAAGTCATAAACATGCATTGAAAATCGTGTAGTGAGCACATACATGCAGGAGCAGGTAGAGAGACAATAATCGATATCAAGCCAAGAACATGCATGATATCAAATGATAAGAGCAGGTAAAGAGGCGATAAACAAAGTAGACAAGGCAACACCAGATATCTCCTAAACTAAAAAAATCGATAAAACTAATAAAATCGAATAAAATCGATTACGAGTAAAACTAATCGTACAAGTATAGGTCATGACTCCATGAGACTAGTACGTCGAAGGAATAATCCAAATAAAGAAAACCTCATCTATATACCTTTATCCCATGTCACCGTAATATGAGCGTATACAATCCGAGTTACAATACAACACAATGATTAGTCTCTAATTTTGCATAATTTTCATCACATTCTCATATATATTTCATGTAAAATTCTGCTAATAAAACCTTGTTTGCTTGATCTTAGGTCCATGGTGTGCAAATGAAGAAGAAGACCTAAATCACTATTTAATTGGTGATTAAAGGCCTACCAATTAGCCATTAACTTTAGAGTGAAGATTTTGTCAGCTCAGTGTGTCAAATCGCGAATCCAGGAGATCAAATGGACAGGAGACAGTCTGAGCAGCACGCTGCCCAAATGCTGACGCGCGCAGCCCTGTCTTGGCCGCGGAAACGCGGCCAGGGCCACGTTTCCGCGGAAATCTTGGCGCGCGCGCCAGTGCTTTGGGGCATGGGTCACCCACTGACCCCCCTTTCCCATGGTGCCTATAAATACCCCCCAGGGGTCTTCAGTTGAAGGAGATTCAGAACTTTAGCAAGTTTTTATAATCTTGTTTTTAGGTTTGTAGTTGTTGTTCTTCTTCTAGTTGTTGTTTTAGCCATTAGAGTGAAAGAGAGAGAGAGTGTGTAAGTGTTGTATTAGAAGGGTGACAAGCTAATTCAAGTACTACTTCTCTTCCTTCTTTCCATTTACTTGTCTTTGCCATTTACTTTTACTTCCTTGTTGTAGTGTAACTTCCTTCTTCTTCACTCCTTTTCTTTTACTTTGTTGTAGTGTAACTTCCTTTCTTTAACTTTTCTTTTCTTTTGTTTTCTTGTAGTGTAACTCCCTCTCTCCACTTCTTTTCCTTTGTCGTTTCTTTTACTTTTATGGCTAACTAACTTTTCATTAGCATGGCTAACTAACTACTAACCCACTAATTTCTAACACTTAATTGATAACCCAAATTAGTCAATAGTGTCAAACAAGTCTTGTGCAAACAAGAGCTATGGCATCTTAAGACGAGGGTTCTAACTCTAATTTACCTACAAGTATTTACTTTCTTATACTTCATGCTTAATGAGTTTTGATGATCTATGAGTTGTGTACTTTACTTGTTATTGTAAGTTAGAGACTTTTTCTTTTAACTTTGCCGATACCAATAGTGCACTCGAGTCTTTCCTTATTCTCGCCTTCTATCGGATCTTGATAAGGGATGTCCGAGTTTTTGCCGTGTAAAGCTAAGTTATAGGAAGAACTTTCACTCGATTTTCACGTGAATAGTTCCAATGCACAAGGGTTGTGTTCGCCTATGATCCATCGTGAGGCTATCTTCCAAAAGTTAGAAATTAGTGGGAGCACTTAATAGAAGGTTAGCCATGCATTTTTACAACTAAGAAAAAAATTCACTTTTACAAACTACCAAAACATTTTTCCAACAATTCTCAAAAATAACTTGTTTTCACTTTTCAATTCTTTATTTAGAAATAAGAACTTTCTTTCTTCTTGAACTTTGAAGCCGCATCAAGCTTCCATCGCTCTCCCTCCTTGTGAATACGACCCGTATAGCCACTTCGCTACTACGGAAGAATCGCAAAAGCAGTAACATCAACCCACACTTCCTTCTCTTATTTTAGTGCTTGCTTTTTGTCAATCACACAACAAATTGAATATTAGCATCTTATTATAATTGGGGCCATCTAAGTTGTAGGCTTCAGTATGTGTCTCATTCCACATACTTTCACTTACAACTTATAGAGCAAGTTATTTGGAAACTGATGAAGTTCAACGAACCATGTTTAGGATGGGCCCCGTACATGCCCGGGACAACAGTCCAGGAGTATCCGGTGCTGAGCCGGAACGTACCACTAGGTACGGGGACTTATTGTATGCCCGAACAGGAATAGAGTATCGCAAATATCATAGAAATAGGCCTAGGGAGTGTGCATACTCGGCAGGAATAAACAGAAGTAGGGGTGCCAGCACACCTCACGGAATCCCTGGTGGCCACCAGGTGATCCCTCAAGTATGTGGCCATGCGTGACTTGATAAGACCACCATAAATATGACTATTCAGGACCTATCAGTTTTCCCAAACCGAGTACAAGTTGTCTTATTATAATTTATTATGTAATTATTAATTTATGGGAATAGCAGGAGCAGGACATGATCAGGGGAGTACATGAGTACATGTATAATAGGAGTACAGGTCACTGTATATAATACAACATAACACGGCAGGAGTCTCGTAAATATGATAATCACAGGTCAAGTGTTAACATGATAGATGGCAGGTGATAAGTCATGTCATAATAAGGAGCAAGTGTCAAGTAGTAGCATGTCGGGTGCCAGGTGGATAACACATCAGTTGTCAAGTGATACAGACATGTGTCAGATATTAGCATGCAGATGACAAGTATCAAGTAATAATATGTCAAGTGATAATATATCAAGCATGTACATGGAAAGTGATAGAGTAATAGTTGAGCACAATCAAGCAGAGCTGAGCAATCTGGAGGTTCGGACAGCAAATAGTGTTTAACACTAGAGCGCCTGGGGAGGTTACCGAGACGACTCGGCTTAACATGCGAGTAGAAAATCTGGCAGCATCTCGCCTAGATGAATCTAATGGTAAAGCGCTGAGTGCTAAGCATGCCTACTAGGCGGAGCTGAGAGACCTGACAGTCTAAGCGCACTTTTCTTTCAAGGTAGTGGGCGAGAGCCCGAAGGCTAAAGTACGCTGGGGGTTAAGCACACTCTAGGTAGCTACCACGAAACCCATAAGGGTACAGGCCTAAAACCAATTGGATAGCCATCCGGGAGTGGGCAGAAACACAGAGTCGGTACAAGAGTACCTATGATGTTAGTACCACACGAGCATGCTATATCGTGATAATATTTGATCTACCGTGGAGTAGTGAAGCCTGAAGGCTGAGTAGAGAGCCCGACGGTGTCTAAGCGTACTCTCAATAGCTACCAGGAAACCCATAAGGGTACAGGCCTAAAACTAATTGGAAGCTATCTCGGGAGTGGGCAGAACCCAGAGTCGGTAAAAGAGTACCTGCACAAGATGTTAGTACCACACAAGCATACATATAAGTATGATAATATCTACATTACCGTGGAGTAGAGAAGCCCGGAGGCGAATAGGGCCCGGAGGCTGAGTAAAAAGCCCGGAGGCTAACGACCAAGAAGGGTCGGCCACGCATGGTATAAAGCAATAGAGAGTACATCACAGGCATGGTATATGTACAAGAAGTAAACTATCCTAGTACAAGCATTCATCACAGGCATATATATGTACAATCATGGGCACTCGGCCGCATACAAATACAGGGGCACCGCCCAATACAAAACACATTTAAATATGAAATAAAATACACGTCGACCCGACTAAGCGGAAAAACCCAAATCAAGGCGAGGACACTCACCTAAATCTTCGGAAAAGCCAAAACTCCAAAATCCCAAGAACTCGCGCGCATGCGCCAAAAGTATAATAAAATATATTTATATGTTTAGAGAGAATAAGAGAGGAGAGAGAAAGCAAGAGAGAGGGAGAATTAGAGAGAGAAAGAGAGCTCTTGAGAGAGAAAGAGAGAGCTAGAGAGAGACTAGAGAGAAACTAAAGGGGGAAGAGAGAGACAGTAGAGAAAGTGAGAAATAGTAGAGAGAGAAAGAGAGAACAGAGAGAGACAATTTTAGAGAGACTGTAGAGAGGGGGAGAGAACCAGCAGAGAGAGGAACGGTGAGAGAGAGACGGCTAGAGAGAGAAACAGGGAGAGACAGATGAGAGAGAAACTGCATGAGGGCTGCTACCCCCTTGCTCACGCACAGGCCAGGCCAAGGGAGAGACAGATGAGAGAGAAACTGCAGGAGGGCTGCTACCCCCCTTGCTCACGCACAGGCCAGGCCCTTGGCCTGGCCTGGCTCTGCCTCTCCCTGGCTTCGGCCAGGGAGGCGCAGGGAGCTGCGCCGGCCGCCGTGGCCAGCGAAGGCAGGGGTGGCCGTCGGCTACCCCAAAAGAGAGGGAGAGGAGGGAAAGGAAAGAAAAGAAAGAAAAAGAAGAAAACGAAGGAAAGGAAAGGAAGAAGAAAAAGGAAAAGAAAAAGAAAGGAAGAAGAAAAAGAAAGAGAGGAGGGGCTCGTCGAAGTGGCTGGGCGGCGGTGGAATTAGGAGGTGTCGGTGATGGTGGTGGTGGCCGATTGAAGTTGATGAGAGAGGGAGAGGGAAGAAATTGAAGGGTGGAGGAGAAAGAGGAGATGGAAAGAGAGAATTGAAAGGGTGATTGAGAGTTAGAGGGAGAGAGGGAAAGAATTTTGAGAGGCGGAGGAAGGAGGGGAGGGGTTGCGTCGGCGCCAGGGAGAAGAAGGAAAATGGGAAAGAAAGAGAAGGAAAAAGAAAAGGAAAAGAAAATAAAAAGGAAAGGGGGACGATATTTGGGGGGTGTGTGGTGGAGGATTTTTGGAGAAAAAGAAAAGAAAAAAGGAAAAATAGAGGAAAAGGGAGTGGATGGGAATAATGGGGATGGAAAGAAAAAGAAAGAAAAGAAAAATATATAAATAATACTCCGGATTTGGAAAATCCCAAAAACACCGAAAATGTTAGAAAATTGGATTGATCCGGAAAGGTCTCGAAAAATTCTTAAAAATAGTAAATATTATTTTAGATACATGGTGAAATTTGTTTTCAGAAATAAAATCCTGTTTTCAAATTAAAAATCCTGGAGTCAACTGTCGATACCGGTCTACAACGGTTCGGCCGAATTTTGATAAATTCTGAAAAATCTCAGAAAATGCATTAAAGGAGAAAATATGATTCTAAGAAGTAATGTGAAAGAGAAATTTAGAAATTCAATTTCAATTGTAAACTAAAAATCTTGAAATCAACCAACAATACTAGCGAACAGCACATCCGGTGGAATTTTTATAAATTCAGAAAATCTCAGAAAAAGTATTTAGATAGAAAATGTGATTTTAAAAAATAATGAAAGTCTTTTCTAGAAATTTAACTCCGTTTGTAAATTAAATATCCGAGAATCGATCAGCGCACTAGTCGACACCGGTTTTGAAGATTTTCCATTTAATTTAGAAAAATCTTAAAAAATCATAGAAAATGTAGAATATTAGAAAACGATGTTTGAAACTATAATCGGTCAAATCGGACTACCAAAAAGATCAAGTCGAGCAATACCCTAGGTCGGGTCCCTGGTTCAGATTAGGGCTGACTCTGAGTCCACGAATCCGGATCCAAGGCAAAATGATCATATAAATAATTTATAATACAAAATAAATACAGGAAGTAAATCAAAAAAATACGATTGTAAAATCTAAATACGCAACTAAGTACGTATTCCAGAAGCAGGGTGTTACAAAAATTAAAAACCGGGTGATTGTAACCTTGGACCAACAATCTCCCCCTTTTTGATGATGACAAAACATGTGGGTTATTTAAAATAAAAGATAAGAAAGAGCTTGGAAAAGCTCCCCCTCAAGTTATGCTATCTATCAAGTACAAGAAAAACATTATGACTTTAAATAGATTTGACAATATAAGCAAGTCACACATATATGCATATATAAAGATGATACCAATATAAAATAATATGCATATATAGCCTGCCATCTTTCCAATCCTCCTTCCTCCAAAAATAATATATGAGCATGGTAAAGAGAATGGATATAGAATATCAAAACAACTTAATAACTCAAAATATCTCTCCCCTTTTTGTCATGCATTAAAAAGGGTAAAGACATCAACATAAAAGAGATATTAATTTGAAAAATACATGTAAAAAATTTGAAAACATTTTCAAAACTTATGAATCTATAAAGTTTGCATTAATCCATAATACAAACATTTAACTCACCACAAATGAATGAAAATCTATTATAATCTAGTGGTTTAGTAAAAATGTTCGCAAGTTGAAAATTAGTAGAAACATAATCAATTTCAATATCGCCTTTCTCATAGTGATCTCTAAGAAAGCGATATCGAATATTTATGTGCTTGGTCTTGCTATATTGATTTACATTTTTGGTCATATGAATGGTGCTAGTATTATCACAAAATATTTTAATATGGTCATAATGCAAATCATAGTCAAGAAGAGTATGTTCCATTCAAAGGATTTGTACACAATAAGCCCCGGCCGCAACATACTCCGCTTTGGCAGTTTTTATGGTCACGAAATTTTGTTTCTTATAGAAGACACGAAACAAGACAATTTCTTAGAAATTGACAAGTACCACTAGTGCTCTTCCTATTCACTCTACAACCGACATAGTCGGCATCCGAATAACTAGTCATGGGAAATTATCCGATTTTCAGATACCACAAGCTCATTCCAATAGTGCCCTTAAGATAATCTAATAATGCGTTTTATCGCAATTAAAGTGAGATTCTTTAGGACAGGATTGAAATCTAACACATAGACACACACTAAACATAATGTCCAGCTTACTAGCCGCAAATAAAGTAAACTACCAATTATGCTTTTATAAAGTTTAATGTCTACATTTATACCTTGTTCATCCTTGTCAAGCTTTGTGGTGGTGACCATGGGAGTCTCGCTTAGCTTTGCATCTTCAAGCCCAAATCTTTTGAGGTTATGCTTGAGATCATTGACTAAAACAATATTTTCAATTAAGGGAGATGATCCAATTTTAATGTTACATATACCAATAATTTTCCCTTTAGAATCATCTCCGAAGGTGACGGTGCCACCTTAGGGTTGCAAAATTGTTGATATCCCAAGTCATATGCCTTGAGCAACAACGATCAAGATACCACCACTCCCTGTCTTGAAGCCTTGGTGTGTACCTACATCAAGTAACGAATTTGTTGATTTTGGTACCCAATTTCTTTGGTCCTATAACGTTAGCATTTCGAACCCAAATGTAATCATTTGAAGCATTTATTCTATCATAACAAAATTTAGCTAAGTGATCTTTTAAGCCACAATAAGTGCATGAATAAACTCTGCCATATATAAAAGAATGATGGGAGTGTGGGGTGTGAATATATTTGGATTGTGTAGTATGTCTAGCATGATGTATGTATATGTTGTGATTTAGTAGTGTGGGTATGTGTAGTATGATGAGCATGTGTGGTATGAACATGTTTCTTTGGAGCAAGTTTCTTAGAAAATATTGCCTCCAACCTAGCTTTATCAAGCTCACATTTCTTTACCATGTCTTTTAAAGAGTTAATTTTATCTTTTAGAATAGAAATCTCATTTTTATCAATTAATAAAAATTTTGCTTTACATGAAATTTTATATGCATCAAAATCTTTTTGTGTGGATATGAGTGTGGAAGATAAATCATCCAGCCGAGAGCTAAGAGGAGGTGTGTATGCTTGGTGGGTGATTAATTAAACGGGAGGAGGTGTATGCAGAGGAGGTGAGGTACGCGTGCAAGAAAGAGGAGGAGGAGGTGAGGTGTGTGTTCGTGGTCTTAAAAAAAAAAAAAAAATCAAGTTAGGGTAATGCTAGCTCTTTCTTTTATTTATGGTTTGATTTGTTACACGTTAGTTCATGCCAAACAGAAAAGAAAAGTTTTATAATGTAATTGTGGATTGTGTTTTGTTTGGTGAGTTGTCTCTGACCAAGAGTGATTATTATTTTAGCTGTAATGCGTAGGTTTTGGGGAATGCTGGTTGTTTCCTTTACTTCATAATACATCACATGGCATCTTGTATGATTTTATTGGCTTCCATATGATTCAATTGTCAATTCATTGTTAGAGTCTGCAGTATAATTTTGGAATTAAATGTATGCGATGTTAATTTCCATTACCTAACATTATGGTAATAAGTCCGTTAAATAACATTTGATAGAACCTCAATAGAATTCAGTGTCATGCATTTAGGAAGAATTAGGTGTACAGGTGGTAACTGAAGAATTAGACCGTTACACGACGTCTCTTGCTGCAGGCTTATGGATAGGACTGCTGTTATTATTTGGACTGGTGACAGGTTTGGAAGCCTCCCGTGATCAAACAAAATTGCATTATTATTACAGCTCCGTTTTTAGTGGTTTGAAACTTTGAAATAAACCAGCTGGCTGTCATGGAAACCAAATCTCCTATCCCCACACTCACAGGGGGCAATGCCTAAAACTGGGCCGTAATAATTAATGAGGGCAGTAAAGATGCAAATAAGCATGTCTCTCGAGTCTTCACCTCCTCGTTGACGGAACTGGATCAACAATCGTGATTTGCAGTCTGGAACTGAAATTGGATATGGTATGGGTTCCCTTTTATGTGTGACTGAGGAGATGCAATAAAGGAACAATAAAGCAGGATAGAACTGGGGATGAGACAGCAATTAATCTCACAACACAATGCTTTGCTAAACTTTTGGAACAGTAACCTCCATAACCTGGGTTACAACAATTAAGGAATGTGGGAGATTTATGTGGAAGGCCTGTAACCTCTATTCAATATCTGATCTTGCTCAGTACTCTTCCTCAGTGGTAGAGCTCTTGTTACTCTTCTAGGATTTAACATTCTTCATGATAGTCGAACTACTGCTACTACGTCACTATTGGGAATTTTCAGCCCTGTATTTGTATATGCTTGAGGTGCAAAGGCAGATGTCTGATAAGAGGATGCAATTGAGAGGTATTGTTTGTTTGGAAGAGCACAGATAGTGACATGGATGAGGCACAATGCAAACTGGTTGATATGATGTATGTTTACTAAGAGGTGTTCAAATGGATCAGTCATCACAAATTGAATGTATCATTGATGAATAAATGAGATGATCAGATTCTTTAGGACTCAAAATGATGGTACATTTTTGTGGGGCAGGTTCGCATTTGTGTTTTGTACATTAACAAAGGGGGAAATATCTATGAGACTATTGCAAGAATGCCTAGTGAAAAGAGCATGGTTGGTCCCCAATAGCTTTCTGCCAGCAAGCCTCAAAGGCTTAAAACTAATATGTGGCCTGGCATATATTTGAAAAACACCTAGAGGGGGGGGGGGGGGGGGGGGGGTGAATAGGTGCAAGTGCTAATCTAGTGAACTAAATGCTCTAAATGCGGAAGCTTAAAACAATATTGCAATCACACTTAGTACAATCAACAAGTGTAGCCGAATTCCCCGTGAAGGGCTCTGGACTAACTCCTCTTGATTCCCCTAGATATGGGTTGAGGTGCTATGTGAAGCTCTTGTTGATTAAGTACAAGTGAGGCACACACACAAGCAAGCCAAGCATATAATGGATATACAATAATATGAAAGATGCAAGGTAACACAAGCAATATGATATGAATGATATGGCAATAAGAATGATGCTTTGCATAATTAAATGAGAGAGAGAGTTAGAGAGACAATGGATCAAACGCTAAGACAAGATATGTTTCGAGGTTCGAGCCCCTAGCTCTACATCCCCGCCTACACCACCGTGTAGGATTTCCAATCCACTATCTCCCACCGAGGGAACCTCTACCGAAGAGGATTTGTTACAACTCTAGGAGTACCAAACTCCTCTCTCAAACAACCACCTCACAACCGAGGGGTAGGCCCGTAGCCAATACAACCACAACACCTCTATCGAAGAGGGTTACAAACACCAACTCCACCTCTCACTAGAGGGAGCAAACAACAACCAACTCCACCTCTCACTAGAGGGAGTAAACCACAATACTCAACCTCTACCGAAGAGGGAGCAACCCAATCAAAGTAAGGGTTTTACAACAAGTGGTTAGAAAGACCACAAACTCAATCTCTCTTTCTTTTCTCTTTTTCCACAAAACAAAAGATCCTAATAGAATAGGATAGGTGATAGCTCAAGTGTGGAATCAAGGTGTTTTTGGAAACAAGCAATAAAGAAAACTAATTGGGAAATCTCTTGTAAAAGATAGAAAATGAAAACCAATACAATATCTCAAAACCTAGTTTTCTTTGATTTTTCAAAACCCTTGAAAAACAATAAAGATGAAAACTTTTAAGCTTTAAAACTCTTTTAAAACTTCTTTTAAACTCAGGAGAAATTGGGATTTTTCTCTTCTAAAAACCTTGGCAGAAATCCCAAAGAATTGGGGTTTATATAGGCCCATCAGAAAACTAGCCGTTAGGCTGAGCTGGCAGCCTGACAGGCTACCGGTCGACCGGCCGGGTCGACCGCCAACGATCAGAAATGTGACCGTTGGGCAACCACGGTCGACCGCCCCGGTCGACCCAAACAAACAGAGAGCTCTGCTCTCAGACCCGGTCGACCCGTACGGTCGACCGAGTTTGTGTCTGCCAGACGTGCACAAGTCTGTGCACGTCGGTCGACCCTTGGGGTCGACCGGCCCATGGTGCGGTCGACCGTCCGGGTCGACCGACCTAGCCTGTCAGCACAAACCTGGGTCAGAATCTGGGTTAAAACATATTTTGAAAAATCTTTTTATCTTTTCTAAAAATCACCAAAATAGTTTTAACACATTATATTGAAACACAAACAAGTGATAAAAATTTTAAGACATATATCAATCATATCAATTCATTTTTGAGTCTTGCAAATTTTATCAAAACCAACACTTGTATTTTTATCAAACTTGATTTTTCAATACATGAATAGGAAAGTCAAAATAAGTTTGTCTAGCAAGTTTAAAGCATGTATGTATATCTAGAACATATCTAATATACATAAAAATAAAGTAAACTTGTTTTGATCTACTATTCATGAAAACCAAAACCAAAATATAAAACGTGTGTGTTATGTGCACTTGAGCATATCAACTATACTAAGCTTTATAAATGGATCTAAAACACACTAAACTAAACTAGGATACCTAAGTCTTCTTGATGATCTTCATCTTCAAATAGACTTGCTCCAAAACCGTGATCCACCAAGTGCAAAGGAATGATCTTTAAGCTTTGGCACCGGAATCACCATGAAAAGCTTCTAAACTCCTTGTTGAAGCTAATCACCAACTAATATCTTGGTTAATGATCTGAAACTTAAACAACACAAGATTATTAGTAAACATAACTACATGAGTTAATTATCATCAAAACTAGGGTGGAAGGCTTATGGGCCAACAATCTCCCCCTTTTGATGATGACAAAACTCATGGAGTTATATATGCATGGATTAAAGTTAAGCTTCAAAGAGGCTCCCCCTTAACTCATGCATAAACAAATAAACATAATAATATGCAAAGAAGGCTCTTAAACAAGAATGCATAAATATGCATAAACAATAAAAGGTTCTAGATACCTAGATACCAATGAAATGTTCAAAAACAAAACATGCTCTAGATACCAATTATCAAAAACAAAACATGCTCTAGATACCAATTAAAAATAAACTAAATTAAACTTAATATATGCAAAATACAAATATGCATATATAAACATGTGCCAATCATGCATATTAAAAACATCTTCTCTATTTGAGAAAGACTTTGGTTTATATAATGCATGTTAAACTCTCAAATAATTCTCCCCCTTTTTGTCAATCATCAACAAAGGGGTAAACAATCAAAATAAAATAAAAAAATTTTTCTCCCCCTTTTTGTTCGAATGAATCAACAAAGGGTCAATAAAAAATAATGTTTTCCCCCTTTTTGTCTAAAACAAAAACAAAACCAAATAGGGGTGACAATCAATTTAGATATCAATTGAAAATATGTCAAAGAATAGCATATTGATACAATTGAAAGGAAACAAACAAAGAAAATATTGATACCAATTTTTATGCAAAACACATAAAAATCTTGATACCAATTAAAATTAAACATAATAAATTTTGAATGTCTAAACAAATTTTGATACCAATTGTAAATATTTTTCATTTTGAACTTATGATACCAAATTCGAATTTTCAATCATAAAGTATGGGAGTACAAATACCAATTGAAAGACAAAATCAATTTTCTCCCCCTTTATGAAATACAAACTAAAATAATGTTCACTTTTAGCCTATGCATTGTTAAAAAAAATTGAAACAAACATATATATATATATATGTATGGAAAAAGATACCAATTGAAATTGATATTCTTGGAATTGAAATCATACATACATACAAAACAAATATGAGTATACAAGATAGGTCAAGATTGATACCAATTGAAAGAATTCAATGATACCAATTGAAATAACAATAAGATCAAGTGTATACATCATATTACTATACCTCCCAATCAAGGTTCAAGTTTTAAATGATTTTCACTTTAAAGCATACATGAACATGATCTCCCATCCAACCTCCCATTAAGGGTAGGGGTTTTCAAAAATAGATTTGAAAAATAGAGTACGTTTGAAAAACTCTACCATATGAAGAATACCGTAACTAGTTAAATGGAAAATCTTTTAAACTAGTACGAAATTCTTCAAATAAGGAATAAACCAAAAATTTTTTCATAAAACACATGTAAATCATATAGCACTTAAAAACACTCAATATTCAATAAAGTCCATACATGCTCATGAAAGCATACTCATGAGAAATATTTAAAAAATGGTGAGTGTACAAGTAATGTGTGACATGGCATTATGAAATTTCCAATTAAGCTCAAAATTCCTTGAAACAATGAAAAAATGAAAATCATCAAAACTTATTTAATCTTCAAGGTATATGTATGTCTAATACAAACTAAAGTATACATACATATCCAAACACAACGAGTCCACAAAATATATGCATGAAGGCACGTGGCTCAAAAGGATAAACATGTATATCTAATAGTTTGGACAAGATAGACATATACATGAAGTTAAACAATTAAACACAAAATTAAGAAAAACTAAATCTTCATCAAAACAAATTTCATTTCAAGGTATATGTATGAATTGTCAACACAATAAGTATACATACATATCCCTAAACACAATTGAGTCCATATATAGATTTGCATGAAAGGTAAATGACTCAAGGGGTATACATGTATATCTTAGAGTTTGGCAATAATACACATATACATGAAGTGAAAACTCATAAAACAAATCCAAAAATGGAATACAAGTTTGAAATGTATGAATCATCAAAACTAGACTATACTAGCACATCTAATGGGTTCAAATAAGTATTCGAGCTCAAACATATATAGATTTATTTGTGGCCCACTATATGCACAAGTATAATTCCTAGTCTTAGTGAAAACTAAAATCTAAACATGTAATCAACACATGAAGCATCAAAAACAAATAAAAAAAATCATCATAATAAACATAAACATGATTATTATGAATATCCACATGTTATTAGATTTATGATGTACATGATGGCTAATCAAATATGAGAACACAAAATAATAATCTATATTAAACATGGGTGTCTCAAATACTATACATGTATGTCATGAATCTAATTAACATGGCATTTTCATACTAATCACTAAACAATGAAACATGCTATAAACAATGAATATTAAAAGTATGAAAACAATAAATAGGAGTTAGGAATCGTTACCAAAATCTAGAAGGCAACTTTCCTTGTCTCCAAAACATGGTGGTCCTCTCCACCAAATCATCCCTTGAAAGTGATGCATCCAATTGATTTCCATAAAGCTCGGAACGCATCCACTCCAAGGTGCCGCTACTCTCACGTCATGTGAGAGCCCACACCTACATCAAATAAAGGAGGGGTGGTCTTTGGTACCCATATCTTCTTGGGTCCATGGGGGTTAGTACCTTCTCTAACCCAAACAAATTTATTTGCTAAATTTGAAGTATGTAATCTATCATAACAAATTTAGTAGTAAAGTGGCCCTTACGTCCACAATGTGTACAAGTGTACACATGAGCATACATGTGATGGGTGTGTCCGTGAGGAGCATGTGTATGCCGTGGAGGGTGTGCATGCATAAAGGATGGAACTTGTTTCTTTCGAACCAAGGTTTCCAAACGTGAGTGGTTCATGGCACATTGGGTCAAAGTGGAGCCCAAACAATCTACACTCTTCTTAAGCATGGATATATCATTATTAATTAAAGAAGAGGTGTGGCATGCAATAGGTGAAGTGTGTGATACTACCCTAGCATGGCAAATATGTGCATCAATCTTATTTTGCAAAGAGTTATTTTTCTTTAAACAAATTTCTAATTCTTTTGAGATAAAATCAATTTCTCTTTTTAAAGAATTATTTTCTTTTAAAATAAAATCAACTTTTGAAGACAAATTTTCATTTTTCTTCAAAAGAGTTTCACAATCATTATTGTTTTTCAAAAACTCATTTTCTTTAAGTGCAAGATCAAGTTGAGACTTTAATGAATCCCTCTCATTAGCAATCTCCTCCTTTTCTTGCAAAACAACATCAAGTCTAGCAATCAAATTTTTATTTTCATTATTAATGCCTAGACTCTTCTTTTTCAACAAATTATATTTTTCAATTAATTTTTCACAAACAATAGATAGTTCTTCATTCAAAGCATGTGGATCAACAAAATCATTAGAAGAACTAGCACTATCATCACAATCTAAGTGGGGTTCCGAATGTACCTCAAGGGAGTCATTCCCTTGGATCATTAAGCATTGAGAATCGGATTCTCCACTAGACTCCTCCGGTTGATTTGGCAATTGAAGCTTGGAGGTGGTGGTGGTTGTCAACATGTTCCACATTGCAAATGCGGAATCAAAGTTAGAAGCAAGCAAAAGATATTCTTTAGGTAATGTGCTTCTAATGGCCTCAAGGGCTTGTGCATTGGCCCCTATATGATTGCGATCTCCAAGATAGCATTTCTTGGTGGCCGCAAGAAAGACATGCAAACCTAGGGTCTTTAGGTACATGGACATCCTATACTTCCAAACAACAATGTTGGAAGGATCAAAGCTAGGTGGGGTCATGAAGTCCATGGCAAACTATATGAGTGCAAATAAGCAAATGCAAACAATAGATTAGCAACCAAATGGATCTCACTCATAGGATGTTAAGCCTAATATCAGGAGCACTAGCTCTGATACCAATTGAAAAACACCTAGAGGGGGGTGAATAGGTGCAAGTGCTAATCTAGTGAACTAAATGCTCTAAATGCGGAAGCTTAAAACAATATTGAAATCACACTTAGTACAATCAACAAGTGTAGCCGAATTCCCCGTGAAGGGCTCTGAACTAACTCCTCTTGATTCTCCTAGATATGGGTTGAGGTGCTATGTGAAGCTCTTGTTGATTAAGTACAAGTGAGGCACACACACAAGCAAGCCAAGCATATAATGGATATACAACAATATGAAAGATGCAAGGCAACACAAGCAATATGATATGAATGATATGGCAATAAGAATGATGCTTTGCACAATTAAATGAGAGAGTTAGAGAGATAATGGATCAAATGCTAAGACAAGATATGTTTCGAGGTTCGAGCCCCTAGCTCTACATCCCCGCCTACACCACCGTGTAGGATTTCCAATCCACTATCTCCCACCGAGAGAACCTCTACCGAAGAGGATTTGTTACAACTCTAGGAGTACCAAACTCCTCTCTCAAACAACCACCTCACAACCAAGGGGTAGGCCCGTAGCCAATACAACCACAACACCTCTACCGAATAGGGTTACAAACACCAACTCCACCTCTCACTAGAGGGAGCAAACAACAACCAACTCCACCTCTCACTAGAGGGAGCAAACCACAATCCTCAACCTCTACCGAAGAGGGAGCAACCCAATCAAAGTAAGGTTTTTACAACAAGTGGTTACAAAGACCACAAACTCATCTCTCTTTTTTTTCTCTTTTTTCACAAACAAAAGATCCTAATAGAATAGGATAGGTGATAGCTCAAGTGTGGAATCAAGGTATTTTTGGAAACAAGCAACAAAGAAAAACTAATTGGGAAATCTCTTGTAAAAGATAGAAAATGAAAATCAATACAATATCCCAAAACCTAGTTTTCTTTGATTTTTCAAAACCCTTGAAAAACAATAAAGATGAAAACTTTTAAGCTTTAAAACTCTTTTAAAACTTCTTTTAAACTCAGGAGAAACTGGGATTTTTCTCTTCTAAAACCCTTGGCCAAAATCCCAAAGAATTGGGGTTTATATAGGCCCATCAGAAAACTAGCCGTTAGGCTGAGCTGGCAGCCTGACAGGCTACCGGTCGACCGGCCGGGTCGACCGCCAACGGTCAGAAATGTGACCGTTGGGCAACCACGGTCGACCGCCCGGTCGACCCAAACAAACAGAGAGCTCTGCTCTCAGACCCGGTCGACCCGTACGGTCGACCGAGTTTGTGTCTGCCAGACGTGCACAAGTCTGTGCACGTCGGTCGACCCTTGGGGTCGACCGGCCCATGGTGCGGTCGACCGTCCGAGTCGACCGACCTAGCCTGTCAGCACAAACCTGGGTCAGAATCTGGGTTAAAACATATTTTGAAAATCTTTTTATCTTTTCTAAAAATCACTAAAAATAGTTTTAACACATTATATTAAACACAAACAAGTGATAAAAATTTCAAGACATATATCAATCATATCAATTCATTTTTGAGTCTTGCAAATTTTATCAAAACCAACACTTGTATTTTTATCAAACTTGATTTTTCAATACATGAATAGGAAAATCAAAATAAGTTTGTCTAGCAAGTTTAAAGCATGTATGTATATCTAGAACATATCTAATATATATAAAAATAAAGTAAACTTGTTTTAATCTACTATTCATGAAAACCAAAACCAAAACATAAAACGTGTGTATTATGTGCACTTGAGCATATCAACTATACTAAGCTTTACAAATGGATCTAAAACACACTAAACTAAATTAGGATACCTAAGTCTTCTTGATGATCTTCATCTTCAAGTAGATTTGCTCCAAAACCGTGATCCACCAAGTGCAAAGGAATGATCTTTAAGCTTTGGCACCGGAATCACCATGAAAAGCTTCTAAACTCCTTGTTGAAGCTAATCACCAACTAATATCTTGGTTAATGATCTGAAACTTAAACAACACAAGATTATTAGTAAACATAACTACATGAGTTAATCATCATCAAAACTAGGGTGGAAGGCCTATGGGCCAACAATTTGTGCATCTAATTGGGAGAATGCATTACACCAGGTAGATTGCTATTGTTTGCCTTCTTAGAGATGTATGTGTGAAGCTAGGATTAGGATAGGGCCAATCCATACTTCTCTTTATTAAATATGTTGAGTAGTAACAACCATCATTGTCATATGAAACGCTATTAATAGGGTTACATATTTGGATGATGAAGAATATTTTCAGTAGAACTAATCTGCTGAATTGAACTTTATATTCTTGTTTTGTCATCTGAATTGTTTGAGTTGGGCTGGTCTTGAAGAAAATATTTGTTTGTAAATGTTCTGACTAGATCTCTCTGATTTTGCCCGATCTTCTGTGTTCCTTAATCTAGGTTCTTTTTTTTTCACAATTTGAGAGACAGCAAGCCTCCCCACCTGCAGTTGTTGTGATTGGTGGAGGGATTTCTGAGATTGCAGCTGCTCGGGCACTGTCTAATGCTTCATTTAAGGTAAACCTTTCTTTATTCTGATGACGATATATTAGGTAGTTTATTTTTCACTAATAGCTGTTGCTTTTTAAACTATGTGAAGTTTGTTGAGTTTCTTGCAATCAGCTAGTGTGATTCTTGTGTTCTCATAAACACAACACTTTGTAATTTTACCCTTCTATTCATAGCTCGTGTGGTAAAGACTAATATTCTTTACCCACTGGGCACTGGTTCGGTATGATTCAAAACAATACTTTGTAATTTTATGCGCATTGATTTTAAGCTTATGAGTTTCAATATTTCTTCAGGTCACTCTATCAGAATCGCGAAACCGACTTGGAGGTTGTCCTGTTGATGTGGGAGCATCATGGTAGTAAGTTTATGCTTTTGTAAATCTGACAGGACTATTTCCTTGATGAGCTGTGTTTTATAAGTTTTCGGGCATGCTCTTATGGGATTTCTTGGTTTTCAGGTTACATGGTGTTTGCAATGAAAATTTCCTGGCTCCTTTAATTCGAGTTCTTGGTTTACTTCGAGTGACTGAGTGTTCCTTTTGCAGACTGCTACCTTTTTGTTTAACCTCCGAGTAGTTCACGCAATTTGCCTGCAAGTATAGCAACTTTGTATTTTGTTCTCGGTTTTCAGCCAGTATTGCCTTTGGACTTTATATTTGTTTTTCTCCCTGTTGGTATCTTGTTCCCCTTCAACTCTCTCTGTTGGTATCTTGTTCCCTTTCAACTCTCTCTGTTGGTATCTTGCTCCCCTTTAATAGTAGATTAATGTAAGGATCAGCTTAAATGACAAGCTCCATATAGTGGCTGCAAAGTATGCGGGGATTATTTTATCTGATGTTATTTTTTTTTTTTTTTTTTGCGTATTTACCCGGCCAAAACCTTTTTTTTTTTTTTTTTTTTTTTGCTTATTTACCCAGCCAAAAACTTAATTGGCACGTATACCCTTCAAAAATCACGATTCTCGCATTATATGCCAAAAATAATCTTTTCATATATACTCTTAATAGCTTAATTTTTGCATATATACCCTCATAAATGTTGTTTTTTCATATAAATCATATAAAAGTTTAAGTTACAAGTATGATTTATTTTTTTGTTTTGTTTTTGAGGAAATTTTGCATTTTTATTTAAAAAATAATATTTTTAAAGGAATACATAGTCAAAAAATAAAAGGCGGGGGCGCATGCATAAATTTTTAATAGCATCGTATCATCAGTCTTTTTTTTTTTT
This sequence comes from Agave tequilana, assembly GCA_038442645.1. Taxonomy (NCBI): domain Eukaryota; kingdom Viridiplantae; phylum Streptophyta; class Magnoliopsida; order Asparagales; family Asparagaceae; genus Agave; species Agave tequilana. The sequence continues at coordinate 193,017 of JAVJIF010005227.1, forward strand.
TTTTAATCTATAAAGTCATTTTATTGATATAGAAAATTATGGAGCATTTGTAAAAGAAGAACTAGGATCATAAAGTTTCAAGATAAATGTATGCATTGCATTTCAAGAACTACCCAATTTAGTAAAAAGATCAAAAAAACAACAAAAACACTACTTTCACACATGGGGTGATTATATGATGCATAAGCAAGCTTTATGTGTAGTAACAACAAAACAAAACCAACGACAACAAATTTTCATGATCACTACTATATAAGTTGTGGTAGCTAGACTTAGGTTCACATACATCGTAACTCGTCAAAGCATCCTCATTCCTCATATTTTGTTGATTTTGCTTGTATAATTGCTCATCGTCAACACCAACATAATCATCATCAGTAACATGTTCATCACCCCTGTCATCCAGGTGACAAATATCGGTATTAGCTATGCCCGTATTTCGTGATTCTCACTCTGGTGACTTATGCTTGTCGAAGTCAATGGAATTTCACTTTCCTCCACAAGATTACTCTCATCTAAAGTCACGAAGAGATAAAACTCTTAACATTTTTATACATTTCAAACACTCCTTTAAACTGACGGTCTGTGAATATACTTTAATAGATTTGTTTTTCCTCCACTTGAAAATATCTGCTATGTCACCTTGTAGATCTAATAGGTAGTATGAACCCATATCAACAAGAAAAATCTTTTGGCGACTGAATTGTACTTCTTTCATGTAGTGTCTTTTATTTCTAGACTTTCAACTATAAAAAGTTTAAAATAGAAAATAACTGATAATTAATAATAAGAAAGCAGAAGAAGAATCTAGCCATTGCCATCACAGGATGAGTAGAAGTTAGTCGTACTGTGATGTTGGTTTACAAGTTATCCTTTCCCGCCTACAGAAAAAGTATGCTTTTAGTAAAATTGCGTTTGTATAAAATTTGGGTGGGTCCCTCCAACCATCTCCCAATATAAGGGAGATAGTTCCTCAAATATGATGGTGACATGCTATGAACTTATGACCCCTTAGTCACAAGTCAAAAGTTTTATCAACTTAAAAAAAAAATGCATGTGTAATGTATACTGGTTCTAACATTATAGCATGGGCTCAAATATTCAAATAATCCCTTAAATTTTTATTGTACTGCACATAGAAATAATTATTTTAATCAAATATTCAAATTATTTATTTTATACGTCATACATAGAGATAAATAATTGTCACACACAATTAGAATATTGACAATAGAGTCAAACTAAATAGAAAAAAAATTAATTAAATATTCTCAAACTATTCAAACATTAAATCAAAACAAAAACAAATCTGTTATAATATTGACAAAAATTTGAGTTCTATTCGGACTCAGAAGGAAATTTAAATTTGGATTTGAATTCCAAGAAGCAGATTTGAATTTGAAAATGTCAGACGATTTAATTAGAAAGAAGAGGAGGCGTGAGTACTTGATTTTTCTTTTGAGAGAATAATACACACGCACAGACACACACACACATACAGAAAAATGTATATCAGCCGATAGCTGAGAGTGCCTCTCAGCCGGTGGTGACGTGGCACAATGTGTGCCACATAATTCGACAATCTTAATGGCGCCCCACTTTTGAAAATAATTGAAATTAAAGCCTCTACCGTTAAAAATACTTTTTTTTGGGATGATATATTAGTTTTATATTCTTTATTATTATTTTTCTCCTCTTTTACATGTCTATCTCTCTGTGTCTCCTCACGCTACCAGATCTAGATTTTTGACTCGTAAGGAACGTCATTTTAAAAAAAGCAAGAGTGAAATCAGATGTTGATTTTACTTTGCAGACCTAGATCTCCATCAGTTATTTTGACAGGTTTTTGTTCTTTCGGAATGTCAGCTTCAAATTTTTTTCATTGTGATTCTTCTCTTCTTCTTCTTCTTCAAAAGGAAGGCCTATTTGAAATTTTTCATCAACGAAAATGTTGGCCATTCGATTTAAAATTTGAAAGACATGTAAAATACACATAAATATATAACCAATCTATCAGTACTGCGACTAAAGTTGTAGTCTAAAAATTATTTTAAGAGTTGTCCATTTCATCAAGACTGTGACTTTGGTCGCATTTATAATAATAAACTGTCAGATAAAATTGAGTTCTGTGACCATAGTAGCAGTATGAAATTTCATCTTCAAACTATTTGCGTTACAGGACTGCGACCAAAGTCGCAGTCTAATTAAAATTTATTAATAAAAAGACTGTGATCTTGATCGCAAAAATGAAAAATAAGTTATAAAATACTGCAATCAAGGTCGCAGTGCTCAAACAAAACTTTTCAAAAGACTGCTATTACATAAGACTGCTAGCAACGTTGCAGTCTTCTAATCATCTTAATTACTTAACTTACAAGATCTTGTTCGCTGCTTCAATTGACTACGCCTCTTATTTCATTAGAATGCAACCATGGTCTCAGTAACCTATTTAGATTACTTAATAAAAAATACTATGACCAAGGTCGTAGTCTTATCAAACAAAACATTCTCAAAGAGGCTGCTGTTACTTAAGACTGCGGCCGAAGTCGCAATTTTCTAATTATCTTAATTAATTAACTCACGAGATCTTCGTCACTGCTTCAATTGACTGCGACTCTTATTTCATAAGACTGCGACTACGATCACAGTATCCTATTTAGCTTACCAAGGTCGAAAAAATATTATGACCCTAATCGAAAAAATAAAAAAGGCTACGAACAAGGTCACAATGTAAAACAAAAATAAATCTAAAATATCAAAATGATGTTAAAAAATTTAAATCCAAAATTTTTCTTTTCAGAAACTGCGACTTCGATTACAGTTTCAGAAAATAAAAAAAACTAAAATAAACTGCTTCAAGTCGCAGTAATAGATTTTTATTGTGATTAAAACATCTTTCAAAAAAAGTTAAACATTAATGCGGCCATGGTCGCATTCTTTGAAAATAAATTATTTTTCTAAATTAGAAACTTTCAAATTTTAATAAAAATCTCATTTTTAATCGAAAATATAAGTTGAATTTTAATTTTTAGAATTAAAATTCAACACTTAAAATTGAAAATATTTTAGGGATTAGAGATCGATCTGAAGCGAAATGATATTAAAAAGTTGAAAAAAATCTTAAATAACAAAAATTGGATTTTTTTTAAAAATCATAAATTTTTGCTATTTCGCCCAATAACTGATGACTTAAATTTTCAGATCTGTAATTTTTTGATGGAGGAAAAGTTGTAGCCAAGTTAAAAATGAAACTTTTTGGGCATGATGTTTTGTCTTTTTACCGCCTAAATTTTTGACTTCTCTGCGGCTGATATGAAGCCACGTCACGCCAGCTGAGAAGCTCTCTCAGCTGGCGGCTGAGGTACAGTAACCCCGTATATATATACATATATATGTATGTATTTACATATACATATATATATGTATGTATGTGTATATATATATCTATATGTACATACATACATACATACATATATGTATACATACATACATAGATGCACATACACACACACACACATATACACACACGTACGCACACACACACACGCACACACATATATACACATAAATATGTATATCAGCCGACAACTGAGAGCCCCTCTCAGCCTGCGGTGACGTGGCATATTATGAGCCATATAATTCAACAATCTAAAATGACGTCCCGCTTTTGAAAATAATTGAAATTACTAAAAGCCCCTCTCATTTGTCTTTTCTTAAAATGAAGTATTAGTTTTATATTCTTTATTATTATTTTTCTCCCTTTTATTTGTCTATCTCTCTGTGTCTCCTCACGCTGCCAGATTTAGATTTTTGACTTGTAGAGAATGTCGTTCTAAAAAAGAAGAGTGGGATCAGATATTAATTTTTAGTTGCAGACCTAGATCTCCAGCAGTTATTTTGACAGGTTCATTTTCCCTCAGGATGTCAGCTTTAATATTTTCATCGTGATTCTTCTCTTCTTCTTCTTCTTCCAAAGGAAAGCCTATCTGAAATTTTTCATCATCGGAAATATTGGCTATTCGATTTAAAATCTGAAAGACAAAATGAAATACACATAAATATATAACCAATCTATCAGAGCTGCTATTGAAGTCGCAAGAAAAAAATTATTTTAAAAGCTGTCCTTTTCATCAAGACTACGACTTTGGTCGCATTCATAATAATAAATTGTCAGATAAAATTGAATTCTGTGATCATAGTCGCAGTATCAAATTTCATATTTAAACCATTTGTTTTACAAGACAGCGACCAAAGTCGCAGTCCAATTAAAATTTATTAATAAAAAGACTGCGACTTTGGTCGCAAAAATGAAAAATAAGTTATAAAATACTGCGACCAAGGTCGTAGTGTTATCAAACGAAACTTTTCAAAAAGATTGCTATTACATAAGACTACAACTAATGTCGCGATTTTCGGTCGCAGTCTTCTAATCATCTTAATTACTTAACTTTTGAGACCTTGTTCACTGCTTCAATTGACTATGTCTCTTGTTTCATAAGAATGTAACAATGGTCGCAGTATTCTATTTAAATTATTTAATAAAAATATTATGTCCAAGATCGCATTATTATCAAATAAAATATTCTCAAAGAGACTGCTGTTACATAAGACTGCGACCGAAGTCGCAATCTTCTAATCATCTTGATTAATTAACTTATGAGATTATTGTCACTGCTTCAGTTGACTGCTATTCTAATTTTATAAGACTGCGACCACGGTCGCGGTATCCTATTTAGCTTAGCACGGTCGAAAAAATACTGCGACCTTAATCGAAAAAATAAAAAAAAGGCTGCAACACTGCGACCAAAGGTCGCAATGTAAAATAAAAATAAATCTAAAAAGTGAAAATGATATTAAAAAATTTAAATCCAAATTTTTCTTTTTAGAAACTGCGACTTCGATTGCAGTTTCAGAAAACAAAAAAATAAATAAATAAATTGTTTCAAGTTACAGTAATAGATTTTTATTGTGATTAAAACATCTTTCAAAAAATAACTTGAACATTAATGCGACCATGGTTGCATTCTTTTAAAATAATTTATTTTTCTAAAATTTAGTAATCAAGATCTGTAATTTTTTTGTTTGAAAAAACTCAAAATTTCAGATCTGTGATTTTTTTAGTGGAGGAACAGTTGTAGCCAGACTTAAAATGAAACTGAGGGTATTTTAGTCATTGGGCAACGAAAAGTGGTTGAGGGTCTTCTTTTACCGCCTAAAATTTTGACATCTCTGCGGCAAATATGAAGCCACGTCATGCCAGCTGAGAAACTCTCTCAGCTGTCGGCTGAGGTACAGTAACCCCATATATATATATATATATATATATATATTATATATATATATATATATATATATATTATATATTATATATATATATATATATATATTATATATATATATATAGAGAGAGAGAGAAAAATGTATATCAGCCGACGGCTGAGAGACCCTCTCAGCCTGCGGTGATGTGGCACATTATTAACCACACTAGAAAGGATGCCCCGCCTATTGAAACAGTTGAAATTACTAAATACCCCTACGGTAAAAGACAGTAGATCTGTATAGTTTATTATTTTTTTATATTTCTTACGTTAGTCAATATTGTCACAATTATCTTTTATAACTGCGGCCAAACTGCTACCAATTTTTATCAAATCACGAAACTAATTTGAATGCTTCTTTATTAATTTTTTTGTTATCTGATTTGAAATTTACTGATTTTTAATATAGTCGCAGTTTACTTTTTTTTCGCATGTAATGTATAAATTATTATTATTTTTTTAAACTGCCACCAATTTTTATCAAATCACGGAACTAATTTGAATGCTTCTTTATTAATTTTTTTGTTATCTGATTTGAAATTTACTGATTTTTAATATAGTCGCAGTTTACTTTTTTCGCATGTAATGTATAATTATTATTATTTTTTACATATTGAATTCGGACAAGGACTGCGACTATAATCGCAGTACTTAACGAGAGCAAGTCGTGGACGTTTTTTTTGCTTGGTTAAATGTAATAACGGTGACTAATAACTGATAGTATAATCGCAGTTTACATATTATTTTATATATTTGTTCTTCAATGTGACTGTTGTCTGAGCCGCCTATGAACTATTAAATTGTTTTTTACATATAGCATGCGATCAAGAACTGCGACTATGGTCGCAGTACTCACGACAGCATTTTTTTTGGATGATTTTTTTTGCTAAGTTAAATATAATAACGGTGATTAAGGACTGATACTATAGTTACAGTTTACGTATGGTTTTATATGTTTGCTCTTCACTGTAACTGTTGTCTCAGCCGCCTATAAACTACGAATTTTTTTTACTTATTGCATGCGAAGTAGGACTGCGACTATAGTCGCAGTGTTTAAGAACATCAGTCGCAGTTTTCTAATTTGTGATATACAGTGAAATATACTGATTTGAGAGGATTGCGATCATGTTCGCAGTATTATCTGTTTATATAGTTTAATTTTGGACTACGACCATGGCAGCTGTTTATAACTTTATTGAATGCAAACGATCAAACTGTTTTATGACTGGACAGCGACCATGGTCGCAGTTTCATATGTAATTATTATATGAGTACTGCGACCATTATCGTAGATAAGATGCAGAAATAATAACTATACGGTATATTTTATATGTATTTTAAAAATATGAAAGATTTTTTTACAGATAGATGTAAATTTTATTTATAACATAATATGGTCAGAAAGAGACCTTACAAAAAAAGAGCATTAAAAGTTGTCAACAGAAGACAAAATAACGTTGAATATTAGAAGATATGAAAATCCTAATCCTCGTCGTCATCACCATCATAAGCAGATTCGTCGTCTTCATTCTCCTCGTCTTCCTGTTCATCACTTATTTCCTCATCATCTTCCTGTTTTTGAGGGTTTTTTTGTTCATCGATAAACTCCCAGAATGGATCGTCTCTATCAAGCTCTTCCTCCGATCCGTGTCGAGAAAGCGAGCCTCCAGCATCAGAGGACATGCTTTCATCAAGCATGTCTCTGTCAAGTGGCTGAGGAATAATTTCCTCCTCACTAACCCACATGAAAACTTCATCATCCTTATGAAGAGGAGGATCAGTTAAAATATTATTTGATGTAGTGATATAGTCAAAAGGAGTGAAGTCCAGACTGGTATCAGATTCACTAGAATACCCTGAAGAAAGAGGACCGGTGGGGGAATGATTGAAGTTGAAATCTGAGTGTTCAGAGGAAGAAGATGGGGAAGACATGATTCAAGAATGAATTATTTTCTGGAAGTTTTTGAAATCAAATTGAAAAGAAAGAGCAAAAATATAGATTTTAGATATGAGATAATATATTAGTTACAAGCACTATATAAAGGTAAAGAATGTGAAATAATATGAATAGTAATAATAATTGTTATAGGTGACGGTTGAGTATGGGAAGAAGTGATAAAAAAATTAAATATTTAATTGAAGAGTTATGGCGGGAGAATCCGAAGAGTTCCTTTTTTCTAGAGGTTTACTACGTGAAGTACAAATTAACTTTTTATAGAATATTTTCCTTATATCTTTAGATTACGTATGGTGCTCATCTTTCCTTTATCGAGATTAATATTAGTGCATCTCTTTTTTTGAGACTGTTGTTGTATCACGGTAGATAGAATATTAATTACTTCATTTAATTCAGTGTAATTAATATAGTATTTTTATAAGATGTGATATACGTGAACTGATCTCAGGGTCGCAGTGCTAATCTACTTTGTAAACTTATAAAAAATCTGTTACATAAGGCATGCGAAAAAAGATTGCGACTTTTGTCGCAGTGCTGAAAAAAGATTGCGACCTTGGTCGCTGTTCTGAACGAGATCGCAGTGCTGAACGATAGCATGTTTCGTCTGTTATTTTTATGGGAATAAAGAATGCGAGTAGGGTCGCAGACGTGATATAAAAAAGGAATGTGACTAGGGTCGCAGACGTGATATAAAAAAGTTTTGTTATACTATGACTGCGACTAGTGCCACAGTCGTCATATAAAATTGAAAGTTATATTGTATTAATTCTGCGACGATGGTCACAATGTTCGAAAGTTTTATTATACTATGACTGCAAATACGATCGCAGACTTTGTAAAATGGTAAGAATTCTGTTACATAAGGCATGTGAAAAAAGACAGCGTCTGTCTTCGGAGTGCTGAACGATATCATGTTTCGTCTGTAGTAGAATTAAGAATTTTATAACTGTAGATATATTCAGCTGAAAATTCTGTAGGTAAATTTTATTTGTGGATGAGTTTATGCTAGTTTAAAAGTAAAAAAGGGGTATTTTTGTCAATTTGTTTCACGATTGTTTAGGCGGAATTTTTTTTGATTTTTTTGCGCCTACACTTTGCGGCCGATATGTGGCATATATTCAGCCACGTCACCGCCAGCTCAGAAACTCTCTCAGCTGTCGGCTGAGGTACAGTAACCCCATATATATATATATATATATATATATATATATATATATATATATATATATATATATATATTATATATATATATATATATCAGCCGACAGCTGAGAGTCCCTCTCAGCCTGTGGTGACATGGCACATTATTTGCCACACTAATAAGTTGCAGCTCGCTTATTGGAATAAGTTAAATTATTAAATGCCCCTCGGTAAAAGGTACTTGTCCCGCTATTGTTTATTATTATTTTTCCCATATTTCTTTTTCCGCTCGTTGTCAGATTTAGGTTTTCCTTTTCCTCCCATAAAGTTTTTTCAGAAAAAAGTGGTTTCCGGATCAGGTTTTTCTCCTTTTTTTTTTTAATGTCGACGTCAGAGAAGAACACTTCCCCTGCCAATTCTGGTCGCCATTGTAAGCGATCTCTATCTCCTGATCTAAATATGAACCATATATCATCTGGTTCAACTTCCTCTCAGAATATTGAAAGTATTGAAGGGTTGAGATCTTTGAATGCTAATTAAGAGTTTTTTTTATTCTTTTTTCCCACAATTTCTTATATGTAAAAGATTTTGTGTGGCGTATATGGAACTGCCACCTAGATTTTATTTTACAGAACAATATAATCACTTTTACTAAAGTCTTTTTTTCAGAAATAATTTCACAGTTTTGTTAAATGCGATCTCACTAGCACTTATTTAATTTAATACACTAAATTGTAAGAACTGCGATCACGGTCATAGTATGTATTAAAAGCATCTTCCAGTTGTCAAAGCTAGCTTTATAACTGCGACCTTAGTCGCAGTCCTTTTTTTTATAGTTCAGACGTGTTTTTTTTAATTATATCTATTTTATACAGTAAATTTTAAGAGCTGAGACTTAAGGTCATAGTATATACTAAGGACAAATTTTCACAGTTATTATTCACCTTTTTTAAAACCTGGTGATACGGCGAGCTGCGACTACAGTCGCAGTATTTTATTCAGAAGTTACAGATTTCTTTACATTTGCGACCTTGGTCGCAGTTTTATTTATTATAGTTCAGACGTGTGATTTTCAATTATTTGTTTTATTTCGTTCAGCAATTTATTTTGTAGGACTTGAATTCACATGGAGAAATGTCTGGAAGCTCACTTATTTTTTTAGGGAAACAGTTTCCACGGACAATGAAATATACAACTTCTACAATTCTTATGTAAGGAACAGAGGTTTTGGCGTGAAAAGAAAAGGAATAGATAAGTCACGGAGGCCTCCTCATAAAGTTATTTGCAGAAAATTTTGTTGCAACAAGGAGGGTATGAAGAAGTTATGTGACAAAAGACAAGATGGGCTTACAGTCAACCGTCGAATTGACACTATAGTTGCATGTCCTGCTGAGATGCATGTTATTAGACCGAAGATCTTGGGTTGTCACCAAGTTTGCTGATTCTCATTCACATGAATTATCAAGTCCAGATAAGGTTCATCACTTTTACTCTCACCAGACACATCGATCAAAGATTAGTAGAAGCATTATGAGCAATTTAGTTGATGTAAGAATTAGCCCTTCAAATATTTCCCGTGTTGTTAATGCAATGAACCACGGAGAAGATTGTGAAGAAGTAAGCCCGCAACAAGTTATTAATTTTACTCGTCACCGTAGAAATAACATTGGCCATGAGTTTATTTCAATCATCAAATATTTTCAAGAAAAAGCCGAGTCCGATCCAGATTTTTTCTTTGCCAGTGAAGTTGATAACGCGGGCACACTTAGAAGCATTTTTTGGGCTAATGGAAGAGCAATTTTCTCATATTTGAGTTTTTATGATGGATTGTATTTGACACAACATACAAGACTAATCACCTGAACCTACCATTTGCTCCATTCACTGGAGTGAATCATCATCGGCAGTTAATTTTGTTTGGCTGTGCATTGCTTGCGGATGAGCAGAGGGATACATTTGTTTGACTATTTAATAAATGGCTCAAATGCATGCACGAAGTTGCACCAAAGTGATTATTACTGATCAGGATGCCCAGATCTGTGTGCCATCAAGATGATTTTTTCAACTACTCGACACCGGTACTGTTTTTGGCATGTATGAAAATATATTACCGAGCAATAAATCATGCTGACGAACAAGTATGGGGAAGATTTTGTCTCTGATTTTCATCTTTGGTACACCTCCCGCAATATAAGCACATGCGAGGAACGATGAAGATTAATGAAGGAAAAATATCATATTGAAGAAGAAGAAGAAAGTTGGTTGTTGAAGATGTACAGATTGCGTGGACACTAGATTAATGCTTATCTTAAAGATATTTTCTGTGCTGGAATGACAAAAAGTTAAAGTTCTGAGAGTATTAATTCCTTCTTTGATGGTTTTGTGAATGTAAACACAAAACTAGTTGAGTTTGTCCACCAATACGATAAAGCTGTCGCTGCCCGTCATAGTTCTAAATCTCAACAAGGCTTTCGGGGTTTGAATTCTGTGCCCAATTGTATATCGAATCCATATGAGATTCAAGTTTTAAAGTTGTATACCACGAAGATTTTTCAGTTGTTCCAAAAGGAATGGGTAGTTGTAATGATACTTTTTTCAGAAGAGTTGGAACACGATGGACCTGGAGCTAAATATTTGGTTGGTGAATTTTCAGAATCAAAAGACACTTGGGAAAAGGTCAATTATGAGAATTCTGCTGAACTTAATGTGTCTTATAGTTTGCATTATTCAAGATAGAGGGTATCCTTTGTAGACATATTCTATATATTTTGTGGCGCAATCACATTACACATATAGCAGAATCCTATATACTGAAGAGATGGAGGTTGGATGCGCGTTACAAAAATGTTACAATTGAAAATGGCATTAGGCCTTTTCCCAATCAAGTCACTCGAGGGACGGCTAGACTATGGACACTGCGTTTCAAATTTAATGCAATTTTTAAAATGGTGGCCGATTCGGATATCCATCTTTCAAAATTGGATAATTTTTGGGAAATTTTTGTTGCAGAAAACAGTAATGAATACAAATCCAGGTCAGTCTATTCTCAATCATCACAGTCTGAAATAAATATTGGTTCTAGTGAATCCGTCGTTGTTTCGTGATATGATGAAGAATTGACTATACGCGATCCAACTGGTACCAAGGGGAGGCCTATGGTGCATCCAGGCTTAAGTCTGGTTTTGAAATTTCTATATCACAGAAGGAAGTGAAGCATCGAAAGTATAAAAACTGTCAACAGCTGGGTCATTATAGGATTGATTATCCATTATTGGTATGAAATTAAACCTGTAAATAATTTAATTTAAAGTTTGATGTTTCAAATACTTACGTTTATTTTTTACTTGCAGAGGAAGTAGTTTCATGTTGCAGCTACCTGTAACGAATAAAGTTTTTATTTTTACATCCACAGGCATCATCTGCGACCATGGTCGATGATTAAAGAAAGAGATATTTCATTGTACTATGACCGGGGTCACAGTACAGATACTTTTTTGTTTCTTTTTAAGTGTTTTCCATCTATTGTTCTATTTGTAAGATGTTGTACATTAAAAATCCACCGTGACAATGTTGGCGTATATGTTGTACTTTAATTCATTGAAAATAGACTGCGACTAGTGTCACAGTTCATATATGACTATTTGACAGCGACCTTGGTCGCAATTAGCAGTTTTTATAATGAGGAGTGTATTTTCAAAACTGCGACCTGAGTCGCAGTTTATCTTTCACGAAAAAATTGTTGTGCTTTTGAACTGTTCCCCGTCTCTTGTTATATTGTAAGATGTTGTACTTTATAATAATATTTGAATACAGTTGAAATATTATTTTAAAAATTCACTGCGACAATGTTGGCGTATATGTTGTATTTAAGTTCACTGAACATAGACTGCGACCAGGGTCGCAGTTCATATTTGACTATATTTGACATCGACTTTGTCGCAGTCTATAGCAGTTACAGAATGAGCAAGTATTTTCATAACTGCGACCAGAGTCGTAGTATAAATTTCACGGAAAAGTTGGATTGTTTAATTCTCAAGTTCTGAATGAAATATTATATTAAATTTTTTAATTATGTTATCAGTTTAATATGCTGAGATATGGTCATAATTAAATTGTATATTGTGAAAATATAACTTTTCAATTTTACACTGTGACCTTTGTCGCAGTTTAGAATATATTCTTAAATTAGCTATTTATTTATCTTCAGTCGCTGATATTATTTTTTTATGACTGCGACATTAGTCGCAATGTATCCCATTTTATTTAATTTTAACATTTTTGTGACTTAGACATTGGATCACATTGTTGATATGTAAGTTCAACATAACCCATTAAAATTTGTCACCGTAGTTCCATACTCCAACAACCATAAGAATTAAATTAGTGAAAAAGTGCCACCAGTAAAACTAAAATTATAAAAAAATTTATAATTAACACAATTAACATTACAAAAAGACTTCAATTTCCTAAAATAAAAAACATATGTAAAAGTACTAATCTAGTCGTCCTCGTCATCACCATCATAATCAGATTCATCATTCATATTATGACAGTGTTCGTCTTCCGTATCGCTTTCCTCCTGTTCATTCTCATTACCGCCACTCTCCTGTTCGCTTTCTTCCTCTTCACAGCGGTATTTCGTATCATCCATAAACTCTCAGGACGGGTCGTCTGTATCAAGCTCATCCTCTGACCCGTAGCGAGGGAACTATCAGAACTATACATCCAGTCATCATTACATGAATGACTTTTTTCTGGTGAAGATGGTGGAGAAGACATTTTTGAATCTTTTTTTAGAAATTAAAAGAGACGAATTTCAGAAATGTAATTTAGTCTGTTAGTTATCCTCTAATGGACACACTTAATATATAAATAATTCAGGAATTTCAAAAGGTTTATGCTCTCAAACGACGTGAACATGGCGTAAATTTATTATCTGCCTTTTCAAAAAAGTGTATACTTTCCAGGTGACTGTTCAGTTTTTGAAAACAGCTTAAAAGTTAATATATTTTGAGATGCAGTTATTTTTTTACTTTGAATACGGTAAGACTATTATTATTTTAGTTTCTTATGATAGAAAAGACAGGGACGATCATGTTTACTTTTCATTAAATTAATTATTTCAATAAAATATAAAACATATATCGTTATGTATATAAAAACTTTGCAGTTCCGAATTAGGCAATGCGACCATGGTCGCATTGCGATCTGGAATATGATTCATTAACTGCGACCGCGATCGCTGTCTCTATTACATTAATAGAATGCCAATAAATAGATACATTTTTGACAAACGAATTTATGCATACTGCGACCATTGTCGCATTATAAGCAGTCGATACAACCTCCCAGTTTATGACTGCGACTTTGATCGCAGTACAAAATCTGAACTCATTATTTGTTTTTAATATCACTGCGACCTAAGTAACATGCACTATGTTATATCTATAGAATGGAAAAAAGAAATCTCAGTGGATTGTATAACAAATGAATAAAAATGTATACAAATTACAATAATAAAGCAAACATACTTGCTTTACAAATACGATACATTTATAATAAAAAATGATGTATATGAATGAATTAACAATATTGTAATTAAAAAAATTAAGTCAATTTTCTATCTTCAAATACCATTCTTCTTATAAATTTTATTTCTTCATCTCAACTTTTCTCTCTGTTGACAAAATTCGTGGTTATTATTTTGCCACGTCCTGCCGGTTGAGAAACTCTCTCAGTTGGCGGCGACGTACAGTAACCCCATAAATATATATATATATATATATATATATATATAGAGAGAGAGAGAGAGAGAGAGAGAGAGAAATGTAAATCAGCTGACACAGGAGGTAACTCTCTCCTATGTCGCACTCAAAAATCGTATTTTCCGAGTGAATTTTCAAGATCCGACCGCACATTATCATCTTCATATTCTAAGATATACATATATAAAAAATCAATTGATTTGAAGTTCATTTACTTATTGATCTAATCGTTCCATTTTGTTCTATTGTTAAAAAACCGTTAATGTTTGAACCCAAAGAAAATGGAGTAAACAAACTTCAAATCACTTGATTTTTATATGTATATATCTTAGAATATGAAGATGATAATGTGCGGTCAGATCTTGAAAATTCACTCGGAAAATTGATTTTTGAGTGCGATATAGGAGGGAGTTACGTCCTGTGTCAGCTGATTTACATTTCTCTCATATATATATTATATATATATATATATATATATATATATATATATATATATATATATATATATATATATATATGGGAAAAGTGTTCCTAGTAGGTCTCCTTAGATTGTAACCTAAGGAGACGGCCTAAAATTCTAACATCCCGATTTTTTTTTCACGATCTGAACGCACATTATCATATCCATGTTGTAAGATGCACGCATATAAAAATTCACGTGATTTGAAGTTTGTTTACTCTATTTTCTTTGGGTTCAAACATTAACGGTTTTTAAACAGTAGAACAAAATGGAACGATTAGATCAATGAGTAAATGAATTTCAAATCACGTGATTTTTTATATGCTTACATCTTATAACATGAATATGATAATGTGCGGTCGGATCGTGAAAAAAAATTTGAGATGTTCGAGTTTTAAGCTATCTCCTTAGATTACAATCTAAGGAGACCTACTAGGAGCACTTGACCATATATATATATATATATATATATATATATATACATATATATATATATATATATATATATATACATATATATATATATATATACATATATATATATATATATATATATATATATATATATATAATTTCACGATAGTAGAGAAGAGACATGAGAGATCTTTTATTAGTTAGAGGGTAATAGTAATTAAGTATGTACAGTTAACAATAACTCACAGGTAACCCGAGTTAAAACTAACAGATCACTACACCTTCGTGATTTTTGAAGGGTATACATGCAAATAAACTTTTTTGAGGGGTAAATAAATAAAAACCAAAGGATTTGGATGGTATATATGCAGAAAAGCCTTTTTTTTTAATGAATGAGTGAAGGGATGAAGGTGCATAGCTTCCAAGATGTGTTCTCTTCCCTACAGAGAGGGAGGATCATCATGTTAACAGCCTACCTTAAAATTAAAAACAAAATAAGGTTTGAGCGGAAAATCTGAAACGAAAAATGAGGAAACTCATTTTTCCCGTTTTTCTTGTTTGTTTTGAATCGAAAATGAGAAATGAGAATATCCCTTTTTCTTTTACATTTTTCCTTTTACATCACTCTTTTACACTATCATTGTAATATCCCCTAACTGATATACTGTATTTCTACTTTTATTAATTTTATTTAGATTTAATTATTATTATTGATTAATTTATTTTATGCAGGTGTATAAATATATGTGCATAAATATTAAGTGCATATGTTTTGATTTGCATTTTATACAAGTATATGTATGCATTATATTTTATACATTATTATTAGCATTGTTATTATTATTATTATTATGTTATTGTTAGTATTATTCCTAATTGATCTTCTTTTCCAACCCATAATCCAATTATCTAATAAACTATAACCCATTTAACTCATACCTAAAAATAAAGTAAAATAAAACAAATAAATAAATAAATGAAGAAACACAAAAAAATATAGTAATAAAAATATATATATAATTATATGCTTAAATTTTTTATTCCAAGTTTTGAACCCTTGCCTCTTTACTAAATTCTAATACCTAAACCATAATGCCACATTAGCGTGTGGTTAAATAGAAGATCTAAATTATTTAACAACCTAAAGCCAAATATAAGTTTCAAATTCTAACTGAAAGATCTCAAGAGATCTTTAGGGATCTTATTTTAATAATCTGATTGCCAAAAATCCATAAAGATCCTATCCTGTAACTTTCTTCTCCTGCCTCCGTCAAAAAAAAGAAAAGAAAGAAAGAACAACAATCAGAAAGAACTCCCAACCCATCATTTCTCATTCTCTTCACCCTCCTTGGAGTTGGAGGTGATCGTGATGGGGAACGGATCCGAGTCGTGGAGGTTGAGAAGGAGGAGTGGAGATTGAGAAGCAGGCTAAATCCAAGTGAGTAAAAGTTTAATTTTTATGAATTAAAATATTTAATTGAAATAGCATGATTAAAATTCTATTCTTGTTATGAAACCTAAATCCCCCTAGATTTAAATCAATTTATATGAATTAAAATTTAATAATACATTGTGACTTAAAAATCCCTCCTTTATGAAACTGAAAATCCATCCAATAATATAAACAAAATAAATTGGGTAATGTAACAATACATTAATAGGAATTTTTAGAAGATACATACACACATAGATATATACATATTACAAATGTATATATAAGGAAAACAAAAAGAAAAAAGAATAAAAAGAAAAAAAAGGCCTACTGCTCTCGGCCAAAAGGCCGAGAGCAGCAGCCACTGCACAGGTCTGTGCAGCCGGCCTGCACCCGACCCGGGTGCAGACCCGCACCCGGCTTGATCAGGCCCAGTGGCCTGGGCTGCCACTGGGTCTGTGCAGCCGAGTCTGCACCCGACCCGGTGCAGACCTGCACCCGGCTTGATCAGGCCCAGTGTCCTGGGCTTCCACTGGGTCTGGCCCAAAAACAAAAAAAAGAAAAGAAGAAAGAAAAAGGAAGGCTGGGCTGTCATTGGCCCAGGCCCACAGAAAAAAAAGACAGAAAAAAGAAACTGGGCCTGGATTATTGGCCCAGGCCCAGACTAACAAAAAAAAAGAAAAAGAAAAGGAAGAATGGGCCGTCATTGGCCCAGCCCAAAATAAAAGAAAAAAAAAAAAGAAAAAAAGAAAAAGGAATTGGGCCTGGCTCATTGGGCCAGGCCATAAACCAGAAAATAGAAAGCAAATATATACATATATAGATTAAATTCAGAGCCCATATTCAGAAGCCCATTGCAGTCCAGCCCATAGACTTTGGGTTCTAATTCATTTAACCCGACTCAAATACAAAAACAGACCCGTTAAGTTATTGAAAAACAATTTTTGGTTAGATAAAAATTTAAAAAATAAATAAATATAGGGATAAATATCTAGATAACCCCTAGCATCTACTAAAAAATTTTGTGATTAATTGCAAATCATATTGGACTGAAATACTATTTTCTAAGTTGAAACCCGTTACTTCAACATTCAGACCCGTTAAGAAAACTGCACGTTTTTTTAATCATTTAAACCCCACAAAATTAGTAAATAAAATATGAATAATATTATAAACTCAGTGTATCATCCTACAACTTTGTTTTAAGATCTGGACCATCCGTATTTAATTTAAAATATTGAATAACATCAAGTAAGATATCTTTTGTAAAATTCAATAAATGTAAATTTGATATCTTATGTAAAAATTCATATGTATTTAATATAGATTCTTCGAATTGGTTATAGGACTCGTGATAAGTCCAGATGAGTGTTATTTATTTATTTATTGAGTTTTTGGTATTATTTCATTTCAGTGCTTTTAACTTGTTCCAAATTAATGTTATTTCATGTTTAAATAGTGTTCATGTTTAATTACTGTTCATGCATGCCAATTATTGTTCATGATCACATATTAAATGCATAAAGAATAAACCCCAGAAGATTAGATTGCCAATTCTGAATAAATATCATAATATAATGATACCATTTAAGTAACCTCACTGATTATATATGATACCTATCTAATAAACATACTGTTCATGTTACTAAAAGTTATTGGGAAAATATATCGTTAAACCGTAACACTCGGTATAGCTCTATTCATCGTATACACGGTTACTGTTACTGTTCATTGTTCTTATTACTGTTCATCGTGTATACGATTACTATTGCTGTACTATATTGTTACTGTCACCATATCGTCCAAGTATTCTAGGTAACATGGATATTGACTGACTTAACTGAATTAAATAATAATGTAAAAATAACTTACACTGGGATTGGGGAAATTGATGGAGGAGACAGCGTCTGTATTTTGGGTGGACCTAGGATACAGGCTGCGCAACCGACTGAGGGTTCCACTGCAGAGTTCCCCGGGGTGACTGACATCCCATCTGTACTGTTATTGTTCCACTGTTCATACAATGAGATTACTATTACTATTACTGAGTACCTAGTGGTATGGCCTAGTTCAGTGCCAAAAAACTGAGGCCGTGGTCCCGGGTATGTACGGGACCCACCTAAAGTATGGACAATGTCTCCAACCGATCAGTTTCAATAACTGAGGACCTCGATTGGCACGTGTAATAGGCGTAGTATGGGATGCGTCTATTACATGTGGCAATTGGTGTTCACTGACATAATTAATAATGAAAATTAAATTCTTACCTTGAAATTATAAACTGAACTTGACATCTGCCTACATGTGATGATAGACATTGATTATACTCATGACCTGAGGTACCCTTGATTATATCACTGACTGGCTTAGTTACTATTAATTTATTGTTGGCATGTTATTCCAACCTTATCATGTATATTTTCTTTCCATATGCTTATACATTACATGCATGTGCATCTTCCCTTTTTATTTTACCACTCACTAGGTTGCTTATTGACGACCCTGAGTTTGCTATGCTCAGATTCAGATCTGAGGACATTCAGGACCACGAGTATTTTGATCGCGTTGCAGATCTCCAGTAGACCATCCGCAGTTCAGTTCGTGAGGACTTTTAGTATTTTGGCTTTATTCTTGTTATGCTTATAATAAGTGAACTTTCAAGATATTATTGTACTTGCTTTTGAATGCTAGAATAAGTTGTGAACTTTATGTTTTGATTTAATACATTGAGGCTTAGCGTATTTTTATTGAAAATACATCGCCGACTTCTTATAACGTTCCCAATTTTGTGTATTTTGGGAAGTGGGGTGTGATAGGGTTTACTTGATATCAGAGCCAGGTTCGACATAAAACGGACTTGATTCTTACCGATAACTTGAACGAGTTATAATTACACTGCAATATACATATAGGATTCACACAATGATATTGAGTCCACTTGAAATTGACTGTCCTCCCTTTGAAAATCCATCTCTTTGATCTTTCGATCTCTCTGATCACATCTCTCCTTTAGAGTAATCTTGGTTCCATCTTGATTCCTATTTTTCTTATCGATTCTATTTTCTGATCTTGTCTCTTGGAATTGGCCATTTCATTCTAAAGCTGATAGTAGAGATCAGAGCGCGCAACGGAATCGTGGTGTCTCAACGAAGCGAGTTGAAGCTTATTTGTGTCTGTTTTGATTTTGATTCATTTATTATTCCCTACTTTATTGAAATTTCGAGGACGAAATTTTATAAGGTGGGTAGAATGTAATATCCCCTAACTGATATACTGTATTTCTACTTTTATTAATTTTATTTAGATTTAATTATTATTATTGATTAATTTATTTTATACAGGTGTATAAATATATGTGCATACATATTAAGTGCATATGTTTTGATTTGCATTTTATACAAGTTTATGTATGCATTATATTTTATACAATATTATTAGCATTGTTATTATTATTATGTTATTGTTAGTATTATTCCTAATTGATCTTCTTTTCCAACCCATAATCTGAAATCACCTAGAGGGGGGGGGGTGAATAGGTGAAGGCTATACTAAGTGACAAATAATGCGGATTAAAAAAACTAATTAACAATAAGCAACAATAATATAAAGACTTGTAAGAGAGTATACAAATAATAGAGCAAGTAAAGGAGAGATAGAGTTTAGAGATAGGTGGACAATCGCAAACACGAGAATATGTTTCGAGGTTCGAGCCACTACTTTACGTCCCCGTCTTCAACACGATGAAGGATTTTCACTATGCTTGATCCCGCCGGATCGTCAATACAAGTTTTCACTAGAACTCTTTGGACACACTTGTGCTCTCTCACAGTACCGCAACACCAACTAGGAGCTCACTAGCTCGTCTGAGGCCGCAACCTCTACAACTTCTCAATATGAAGAAAACGGTGATCAACACTTGACCACAAACAATGGCTCACTTGCACAACCCTACAACCAAGATGAGGAGATGAAACTTTTGGGATTGTGTAGTGCATAAATCTAGAAGAGAAGTAGAAGAAGGCTTCAAGCTAAAAGGATTGAAAATTTGGCTCAATGAAAACTTTTTGCTAAAAGGCTAAACTTTTGAAAACTTTTGATCTTAATCTTGTAAATCTTGTATTTTAGTTGTAGAACACTCCCTCTATTTATAGGGGATGAAAACTGGGTTAAAAAGTCCAAGAGATTCGTTGGGGGAGATCCCAACAAAAATCAAATCAGAAAATAGCCGTTACAGCCTAGTCAATAGAGTTTTCTGCTGCCGGTCGACCGGGCCGTCGACCGCCAACGGTCGGATTTCTGACCGTTGGGAAAGTGGTCGACCGGACGGTCGACCGTGAAACCCAAACAAAGAGTTACACTCTCTGTCGGTCGACCGTGATGGTCGACCGGGAAAAACAGAGAGCACTGCTCTTGCTCTCGGTCGACCGGTCGGTCGACCGATGTGCACACATGCACAGTGGTGCATGTTGGTCGACCGCCCGGTCGACCGACAGAGCAGTTCAGCTCTGCCAGCGGTCGATCGTGAGGTCGACCGGACTAGGCTAAAAACAAATTTGAAAGGGCTTTTTGAAGATAAAATTTTTGATAACAATTCTTTAGATGGGTATATACAAATAGAGTTCTAGGGCTTATAAAGACCAGGGTGTGATCATAGATCAACACCAAAATGATTTGAACTTTATTTTGATAAAAATTCTTTTTCTAAACAAAAACGGTTTTTCCAAAACTTGTTTTTCCAAAAATCGATTTTTCAAAACTTTGTTTTTTCCGAAACTTGGTAAGAAATTTTGTAATAAATTTTGTTTGTAAGCAGGAAGCAATATCAAATGTGTGTGTGTGACAATCCCAAAGTTATCAACCTCTATCATCTCATTTTTGACAAAATAGACTATAAATCCTAACTAAAATGGAAAATGTAAAAATACAAATCTTGTATAGCCTTCTCAATTTGTTTGATTGATCCTTGAGCGCTTCTAGTGTGCTCGGCTCTGGGATCTAAATCCTCGCGGCTTCCAAATGTGAGTCTTAGGAGCCGTCAATCAACCTATGTTTTTACCTGAAACTTATTTAAACAACTTTGTTAAATCCTAACTTCATATGTTTTGTAATCATCAAAACTTAGAGCTAATGGCCTTTGGGCCAACAATCTCCCCCTTTTTGATGATGACAAAACATATGGAGTTATTACAAATATTTTGGGTGGAGACTTCAAGTGAAGCTCCCCTTAACAGATGCATATAAGAGAATATGATACAAATATCTAAATGCATAACAAGGGCATATATATGATATGATAATAAGCACATACGCCAGCCATCCATCCATACCAAAGATACAAAATAAAACATGTATGCATATATGGTTACCTCCATCTATCCATAAATACCTCCATCCTCCAAAATAGATGATTGGGTCAATAATAGCATAAACACAATAATACAACCAATCACATATGCCACATGGAGATAAGAAACATAACTGCCATATCATACTGAAAAAACAGTGTCCATACAAGATAGGAGGTTCATGCCAACCTCAAAACCATAGCACATGTCCACAAATAAAAAAGTGTCCAAATACATGTAGAAAAACAACAACCCAAAATAACACAGAAATAGATAAATAACTCCCCAAATATCTTTCCCCCTTTTTGACATCATCATAAGGGGTCAAGGCTGCGGAAAATTACTATCGTCCAGGGAAGCAGGTCGCGGAGGTGTAGTAGGAGGAGGAGGAGCCCATGCGACGAACAGAGGGCCGGAAGCAGGAAGAGGCTGAGCACGACCTTGAGGAGTAGGAGCCGACCAATCAAATCTGTTGTAGATATCTCCAATACTGGTTTGCATGAAGCGCATGGAGTCACATATATAGTTGAGGTCGTTGTCCAGTCGGTGCTCCAGCCGCTGATAGGATGCGGCGATCTCAGCTGAAATCTCCTGGCGGTGCGCAGTCATCTCAGTAGAGATCTGCTGGTGATGCTCCCGAATCTGAGTGGATAAGACAAGATAGGGGTCGAAAGAGCAGAAGAGCCAGAAGAGGATCCAGGCACAGCAGGAAGATAGGCTGCGGCTGAGGAGCAGGAGGACACTCCCGAGCACGCATCCTCTTGAGGAGGGTGCTGTTAATATCTACTGACGGTTCATAGGACCGTTCAGAGGACAGATCAAATTTAACTGCTTCAATAAACGGGTGATGAGCATCCCAAACGGCAAGTGCCAGTTTAGGACTAGAAGATGATCAGAAAGCATGCAGTCGATGATGAGCTTAGGGACGTTAATTCTAATGCCTTTCAGAAGGCAATAGATGATAAGAGGAGCAGAACCCCTAACATGACTATACTCTCCTGATTTTAGCAGGAGATTATAGAACACGATCTTAGCCAAGACCTGGGCGGTGAGAGTATAATACTTCACCTCCTCGTTCCTAACTAAGCCAGGGTTGTCATCATCATGAAGTAGGGTAGATGCGGTCTGGGCAGACTCACCGTCAGGATACTCAAAATCATGAAGGTCTACATTATAAATGTCTACCCCCTCACAGGAGAGGTGTAGGAGACGTGCAAATTGTTGGAGTGAGATATCTATATGTTTGCCCAAGACTCTGGTTTTAAGGTGATTATGTGAAAATGAAAGATTGGAATAAAAGTAGCGCACCAATTCAGGATAAACATTTTCCTTAATAGTGACAAGTTCTTCTAATGAACTGGATCTTAAAATATTGGCAAGGTTGAGGGGCTCAAAATCACCGAGCACTACAGTCCTACCAGATATAACATTTTTGACACAAATTAAGGAGTACCGATGTGATGCATTTGGTGAAACAAAGGGGTTCATGGATGATTCGGGGTTTTCCCCTTTTCAGAATGGGTTCTTTTAGACATAATGATGTAATCAAGATGAATGCACGATTTAAGTAAGAAGGATAAGGAATTAAGCAAGGAAAAATTGAAAGATCTAAAAGAAAAGCTTATACCTTGAAATCACCTAAAAAACAAGAGAAATCCTCAAGAAGGAGAGTAGATCTGGAGCCTGAAACAACGTATCCCAATTTTTGTGGAATTAATTTGAGGTTGGGAGAGTTAGAGAGGGTTTGGAATTGATTTAGGATTGAGAGATGAGGAGAGAAGAGAGGTTGGAGGCGCTGGTTATGAGAGATGAGGAGTTAGGGTTTTATATAAACGGGTAAAAAAATAGGATACCCCCGACTCCCGGTCACCGCCGGTCGACCGGCTTCGGGTAGAAAAACTTCCAGGCTATATCGGTCGACTGGGTCGGTCGACCGGACCTTATCCAGGCCAAATCGATCGACCGGCCGGTCGACCGGTTAAGCTGAAAAACAGTGAACAAACTATTTTGAAATTTTTGGTTTTTATTTTATTTTCTTTTAATCAAAAACAAATATTTTTATTATATAATCATAACAGTGATGTTGAAATCAATTGAAATCTTTCTTGGCATGAAAAACTCAATAAAAAAAAATTTATTTTCATTTTTATTGATTATTATTAATATTTATATCTCCATATTAAGCGATAAATAAGAGATGTTGAAGCCGAATACCCCGTTAAGGGTTCTGAACTTCTCCTCGAAATTCCTCTGGATAAGAGTTGACACGCAATTGCCATCTCTATTTATTAGCTCAATTTGGTTAAATAAATCTTTATTATAAAATTTCATTTTAACAAAATCTTGATATATGGACAAATAACATATGGCAAAGAAACATGAATATATTCTCAATTATGGCAAAGATACAAACAAATGGATATGCAAGTTTACATATGTAAGGTACATTATCACAAAAATGCAACTAGCAATCCTATGCATATAAGAAGAAATTTTTATGTAGAGAAGTTACCAAACCATAGGTATTCTTCAAAATGGGTGCCTCTTCGATAGTGATACAAGCGATGATATGTTCGTTGAGCGTTGATGCATCCACCACCCGGGCACCATCTCCCCCTAAGTCTTGGAGGAGGACGAACCACCTACATCAATGAAATTTGGTGCGTCTTTTGGTACCCAAATCTTTTGGGTCCTATAGGGTTAGTGTTTTCTCGAACCCAAACATTTTTATTTGACAAGTTTAGCTTAGCATAACAAAATTTAGCCAAATGGCCTTTGGGCCACAATGTGCACAAGTATAAATTCTACCATACATAAATGCATGCTTGTGCGTGTGTGCATGTTTGTGTGTGTTAGATACATGGTGATGAGTATGTTTCCCTTAGGATATTCCTTTAGGAAACCTAGATGCAAATTTAGTCATGTCAAAAGCACATTTCTTTAAAGTTGTATCCAAAACTTCAATACATTTTTGGATCTCTAAGAATTCATTTTTATTGCAAGTAGAAATAGGGCTTTTTCCTTTACAAGATGTTTTGTATTTTTCAAAATCCTTTTCATTTTCTCAAAAGAATTTGATAATTCATTTTTTTCTTTTGAAACAAGCTCAAATTTATTCTTTAGTGAATCATTTTCCTTTTTCAATTTTTATTTTGAGCAAGTGATATTTCATACCTACTTTGTAATTCTTCAAAAAAATGAGCAAGTTCATCCATGGTTAAGTCTTCATCATCTAAAGAGTTTTCTAGACATACCTTAGAAGCATCATCACCATGTGCCATGAGCACATGTGAGCGGCGTCGATCTCCTTTTCGGATTCTGACTCCGAGTCATCCCACGTGGCCACCATCGCCTTTCTCTTCTTTTGCCTATTCTTGGAGGTAGTAGCTTGTAGAGAGGGGCAATCGGCAATTAGGTGTCCCGTCTTCTTGCAATGAAAACATGGACCCGGTTCCTCTCTCTTCTTTTCAAATCTTCCTTGAGGTCTCCCTCTTCGGAAGTTGCTTTGTCTACCTTTCTTATAGAACATTTTGCCCACCTTCCTTATGAGTATGGCAAAGTCTTCATCGTAGTCTTCCGATGATCTTCTTCATCATAGGAGGATGGAGCCGCCTTGAAAGCAAGAGCTTTCTTCTTTGGTGCCTCCCTTTCTTCTCTTACCTTCATCTCCATCTCATGGGTTTTGAGATTTTCGATGAAGCCTGAGAAGTCCATTTCCTCCCTATCATTTAGCTCTTTGAGGGTGGTTGCCTTGACTTCCTAAGATTTGGGAAGAGCTCTATGACCTTCCGGATCTTTTGGTCATTGTCGATGTTGTCACCTAAAGAAGATAAGGCGTTAGTAATCTTGGTGAAACGAGTGAGCATATCATCTATGCCTTCATTATCAAGCATATAGAAATTCTCATATTGAGAACGGAGCAAGTCAATTTTAGATCTCTTGACTAGCGACGTCCCCTCATGAGTAACAATAAGCACATTCCAAACTTCAAAGCAGATTTACAATTTATGATGCGGGAAAGATCATCTTCATTTAATGCTTGAGTGAGTGCATATTAGGCTCTAGCATTGGCCTCATAGTCCTTAGAGGTTTTTTCGGACCATGTTTTCTCATCAGTGAGAGGTTCAATAAATTCTTTGGTGATGGACTTGGCAACTCTAACTCCTAGGGATTTTAGGAATAAGTTCATTTTAACCTTCCAAATGGGGAAGTTCAACCCATCAAATTTGGGTGGGGACTTGATGCTAGAAAAGTCACAGATGCCATGAATACAAGTATAATGCACAACAAATGATAAATGTAACAAATAGATATAGCCAATAATAAGGATCTCCCTAAGGTGGTTAAACCAAATGCTAGGGTTAGGCTCAGATACCAATTGAAATCACCTAGAGGGGGGTGAATAGGTGAAGGCTATACTAAGTGACAAATAATACGGATTAAAAAAACTAATTAACAATAAGCAACCATAATAAAAAGACTTGCAAGAGAGTATACAAATATAGAGCAAGTAAAGGAGAGATAGAGTTTAGAGATAGGTGGATAATCGTAAACACGAGAATATGTTTCGAGGTTCGAGCCACTGCTCTACGTCCCCACCTTCAACACGATGAAGGATTTTCACTATGCTTGATCCCACCGGATTGTCAATACAAGTTCTCACTAGAACTCTTTGGACACACTTGTCCTCTCTCACGGTGCCGCAACACCAACTAGGAGCACACTAGCTCGTCTAAGGCCGCAACCTCTACAACTTCTCAATATGAAGAAAACGGTGATCAACACTTGACCACAAACAATGGCTCACTTGCACAACCCTACAATCAAGAAGAGGAGATGAAACTTTTGGGATTGTGTAGTGCATAAATCTAGAAGAGAAGTAGAAGAAGGCTTCAAGCTAAAAGGATTGAAAATTTGGCTCAATGAAAACTTTTTGCTAAAAGGCTAAACTTTTGAAAACTTTTGATCTTAATCTTGTAAATCTTGTATTTTAGTTGTAGAACACTCTCTCTATTTATAGGGGATGAAAACTGGGTTAAAAAGGCCAAGAGATTCGTTAGGGGAGATCCCAACAAAAATCAAATCAGAAAATAGCCGTTATAGCCTAGTCAGCAGAGTTTTCTGCTGCCGGTCGACCGGGCCGGTCGACCGCCAACGGTCGGATTTCCGACCGTTGGGAAAGCGGTCGACCGACGGTCGACCGTGAAACCCAAACAGAGAGTTACACTTTCTGTCGGTCGACCGTGACGGTCGACCGGGAAAAATAGAGAGCACTGCTCTTGCTCTCGGTCGACCGGTCGGTCGACCGATGTGTACACATGCACAGTGGTGCATGTCGGTCGACCGCTCGGTTGACCGACAGAGCAGTTCAGCTCTGCCAGCGATCGACCGTGAGGTCGACCGGACTAGGCTAAAAACAAATTTGAAAGGGCTTTTTGAAGATAAAAATTTTGGTAAAAATTCTTTAGATGGGTATATACAAAATAGAGTTCTAGGGCTTATAAAGACCAGGGTGTGATCATAGATCAACACCAAATGATATGAACTTTATTTTGATAAAAATTCTTTTTCTAAACAAAAACGGTTTTTCCAAAAACTTATTTTTCCAAAAATCGATTTTTCAGAACTTTGTTTTTCTGAAACTTGGAAAGAAATTTTGTAATAAATTTTATTTGTAAGTATGAAGCAATATCAAATGTGTGTGTGTGACAATTCCAAAGTTATCAACCTCTATCATCTCGGTTTTGTCAAAATAGACTATAATCCTACTAAATGGAAAATGTAAAAATACAAATCTTGTATAGTCTTCTCAATTTGTTTGATTGATCCTTCAGCGCTTCTAGTGTGCTCGGCTCTGGGATCTAAATCCTCGCGGCTTCCAAATGTGAGTCTTGTGTAGGAGCCGTCAATCAACCTATGTTTTTACCTGAAACTTATTTAAACAACTTTGTTAAATCCTAACTTCATATGTTTTGTAATCATCAAAACTTAGGGCTAATGGCCTTTGGGCCAACATAATCCAATTATCTAATAAACCAAAACCCATTTAACTCATACCCAAAAGTAAAGTAAAATGAAACAAAATAAATAAATGAAGAAACACAAAAAAATATCGTAATAAAAAAAATATATAATTGTATACTTAAATTGTTTATTCCAAGTTTTGAACCCTTGCCTCTTTACTAAATTCTAATATCTAAACCATAATGCCACATTGGCGTGTGGTTAAGTAGGAGATCTAAATTATTTAAACATCCTAAAGCCAAATATAAGTTTCAAATTCTAACTGAAAGATCTCAAGAGATCTTTAGGGATCTTATCTTAATAATCTGATTGCCAAAATCCTAAAAGATCCTATCCTGTAACTTTCTTCTCCTGCCTCTGTCAAAAAAAGAAAGAAAGAACGACAATCAGAAAGAACTCCCAATCCATCATTTCTCATTCTCTTCACCTTCCTTGGAGTTAGAGGTGATCGTGACGGGGAACGGATCCGAGGCGTGGTGGTTGAGAAGGAGGCTAAATCCAAGTGTGTATAAGTTTAATTTTTATGAATTAAAATATTTAATTGAAATAGCATGATTAAAATTCTATTCTTGTTATGAAACCTAAATTCCCCTAGATTAAATCAATTTATATGAATTAAAATTTAATAATACAATGTGACTTAAAAATCCCTTCTTTATGAAACTGAAAATCCATCCAATAATATAAACAAAATAAATTGGGTAATGTAACAATACATTAATAGGAATTTTTAGAAGATACATATACACATAGATATGTACATATATACAAATATATATATAAGGAAAATAAAAAAGAAAAAAAGAAGAAAAAGAAAAAAAAAGGCCTACTGCTCTCGGCCAAAAGGCCGAGAGCAGCAGCCGCTGCTGCACAGACCCAGCTGGGTCTGCACCCGACCCGGGTGCAGACCCGCACCCGGCTTGACCAGGCCCTGTGGCCTGGGCTGCCACTGGGTCTGGCCCAAAAACAAAAAAAAAAAAGAAAAGAAGAAAGAAAAAGGAAGGCTGGGCCGTCATTGGCCCAGGCCCACAGGAAAAAAAAAGATAGAAAAAAAAGAAACTGGGCCTAGATTATTGGCCCAGGCCCAGACTAACAAAAAAAAAGAAAAAGAAAAAGGATGAATGGGCCGTCATTGGCCCAACCAAAATAAAAGGAAAAAAAAGAAAAGAAAGAAAAAGGAATTGGGCCTGGCTCATTGGGCCAGACCATAAACCAAAAATAGAAAACAAATATATACATATATAGATTAAATTCAGAGCCCATATTCAGAAGCCCAATACAGTCCAGCCCATAGATTTGGGTTCTAATTCATTTAACCCGACCCAAATACAAAACAGATCCGTTAAGTTACTGAAAAACAATTTTTGGTTAGATAAAATTTGAAAAAAATAAATAAAAATAGGGATAAATTTCTAGATAACCCATAGCATCTACTGAAAATTTTGGGGTTAATTGCAAATCATATTGGACTGAAATACTATTTTCTAAGTTGAAACCGTTACTTCAATGTTCAGACCCGTTAAGGAAATTGCACGTTTTTAATCATTTAAACCCCTCAAAAATCAGTAAATAAAATATGAATAACATTATAAACTCAGTGTATCATCCTACAACTTTGTTTTAAGATCTGAACCATCTGTATTTAATTTAAAATATTGAATAACATCAAGTAAGATATCTTTTGTAAAATTCAATAAATGTAAATTTGATATCTTATGTAAAAATTCATATGTATTTAATGCAGATTCTTCGAATTGGTTATCGAACTCGTGATAAGTTCAGGTGAGTATTCTTTATTATTTATTGAGTTTTGGTATTATTTCACGTCAATGCTTTTAACTTGCTCCAAATTAATGTTATTTCATGTTAAAATAGTGTTCATGTTTAATTACTATTCATGCATGCCAATTATTGTTCATGATCACATATTAAATGCATAAAGAATAAACCCCAGAAGATTATATTGCCAATTCTGAATAAATATCATAATATAATGATACCACTTAAGTAACCTCACTGATTGTATATGATACATATCTGATAAACATACTGTTATGTTATTGAAAGTTATTGGGAAAAATATCTTTAGACCATAACACTCGGTACAGCTCTATTCATCGTATACACGGCTACTGTTACTGTTCATTGTTCTTATTACTGTTCATAGTGTATACGATTACTATTACTGTACTGTATTGTTACTGTCACCATATCGTCCCAGTATTCTAGGTAACATGGATATTGACTGACTTAACTGAATTAAACAATAATATAAAAAGACAACTTATACTGGGATTGGAAAAATTGATGGAGAAGACAGCGTCTGTATTTTGGGTGGACGTAGGATACAAGTTGCGCAGCCGACTGAGGGTTCCACTGCAGGGTTCCCAGGGGATGACTGACTTCCCATCTGTACTGTTATTGTTCCACTGTTCATACAGTGAGATTACTATTACTGTTACTGAGTACCTAGCGGCACGGCCTGATTCAGTGCCAGGAAACTGAAGCCGTGGTCCGGGTATGTACGGGACCCACCTAAAGCATGGACGATGTCTCCAACCGATCAGTTTCAATAACTGAGGACCTCGATTGGCACGTGTAATAGGCGTAGTATGGGATGCGTCTATTACATGTGGCAATTGGTGTTCGTGACATAATAAATAACAAACTGAAATATTACATTGACATTGTACATTGAACTTGATATATTAACTGATTGTAAACATCTAATAATACCAATGAACTGACTGTACACGTGACACCGATTGGACATCTGATTTTGTATTGATTGGCTTTATTATTTTCTATCCATGTTTTATATGTTACTTTTGTTTTTCCAGCATATGTGTTTCCTAGTTTGCTCACATTTATATTCGCATGTCCTTCCCTTTTTCTCTTATATATTCACTAGGAGTTCTGACTCCCTGGATCTGCATATCTAGATCCAGGGCTATTTATTGTTGATCAGGTATTTGGAGAGGATCATATTTACCTTGAGAAGCTGGAGTCCCTCCCTTTTGATCATCGTATCCCTGCTATTTTATTCATATATCGCATCCTGTCACATTCCTTATTCTTATTCATATGCTATCATTGTGTAAAATTTATATGTATTATTGCAGTGATCGTTGATTATTATGGTTCAGATTTATAGCTTGTTCAAGTTATTTAGGCTTAGCGTATATATGTGGGGTATTTTCCTCACGTATATACGTCGCCGACTCTCGTCGCGACTCCGTTTTTACGTATTTTGGAAGTGGGGGAGTGACAATCATTTTTTCACTTGCAGGGTGCTACATTTAATTTTGTAGTAATATAATTCTTACTCGTAATTAGTAGCAGCTAAAAACAGTTAATTTGTTATGTAAATCCTACTTGCACTCCAATTACAGTCCAAAAAAGTCACTTTATAATTAATATTTAATTTACTATTATTTTGTTATCAACTTTATGGTCAAGTTTTTTACTTATACTTTCACATTACTAGCCAAATACTGTAAAACACAATATACATTTTCACTTACATTTTCATATTATAACCAAATGCTGTTAAACTTGCACAAATCCCAATTTGCCAATACACAATCACATTTTCCATCCCCATTTTTCACTTGCATATTTTCTTCTCACTTGCAACAGACCAAACAGGCCCTAAAAGAAGTGAAAGGATTAGAAAGAATATTTAAAAAGAAATAGAAATAATAAGTGTTATAATGAGTGAAATGTTTTTCGTTTTTTACTTTTTCTTGAATATGTGTCATGTTTTTCTTTCTTAATTATGTTAATGTCATCTTGGTAAACATGTAGTACTAAAGTAAGCCTATTGTTCCTCTAGATAGAATATAGACATACAGAGACATGTCCCCATATCCTATTGTTTAAGTTTTGTTGTGTTTGAACATTTTAGGACAGTCAGATGCCTTATATGCAAAGTGAATTTGAAAGATAAATCAATCAAACCTTTATCGGGACTTTGGAATTTTCTTTTAGTTGAGGTTTGAAAAATGTTAATATTAGTTTTGGATATTAGATATTGGGGAGATGGGTTATGAGGCTTTGGCTGATTATCCATATCCAAGTTTGTACTCTATATATATTGAGCCCTATGAATAATTATGCTTCTGGATTTATTTGCTAACATGGTATCAGAGCATTAATCAAGACCATAACTCTAAAGCGTCATCATCATCTTCTTTCTCTTCCGTCTTTTCTTCACCGCTGACGCCTCCATTGACACTGCACGCCTTCATAAACACCTACAACACATCCGCCTGACCTCACCGACCCTCTCTTCATCCTCGTTTGATCTCGACGACATTCTTCATCATCACTGTTCCTCGTCGCCGACTCTTGTTGCACCAAACCACCTCGCCGAGGAGAACTACTCTACATCTCCTCTTCGATGACAATAGCTCCTCCAAAAGTCCTTGCTAATGACAACTACTCCTCCAGAAGCCCTTACCGATAACTGCTTCTCCAAAAGTTCTCGTCGATGCCAACGACACCACCAGAACATCTCGCTGACGGTTCCCGCATACCACACAGGACTCGACAAGACCTCCAGAGACTACGTAATCCTTCTGCGGCCCTATACGACACCGCCACTCCTTTCTTTGGCCTCCACGAACTTCTTAACGTCCCATGACTTTGTTTTGATCATGACCTAACTGAATCTGATATGATCTGGTTATGATCAATTTGCTTTGGCTTTCTATGTGCCTCCCTGATAATTAAATAAATCAGGTATTCTCTGATTTACTGTCTTTCTATTGGCTATTTCTAGTAATTCTTTGATTGACTGAGATGTAAGATACTTTGAACTTTTCCTCTACACTTATTTCATCATTAAGGTTTGGATATAAGGACTGCTTTGAGGACCACTGTGAAGTTGAAAGGATTCAACTAACCTGTTATGGCACATGCTTTTTCGGATCTTCATCCATACTCAGAACAAGTTGGCTCACCTCCTTGAGTCTTCGTCTGCTGCTCAGATCCTAGTTATATGACCTGACTTACTGGAGATTATTCTGTGATGATCTGGCTCTTCAACGGTTGGTAGAGATGACTAATGGTAGTATCATGTCCATGACTACCACTAAGAAAATGTGGAATACCCTAAAAGTGATGTATAAAAATAAGAAGACTCTCTTGAGAGTGTTTGAGATCTATGAGCGCCTGTTCGAGCTCAAACAGAGAGGTAGATCTATGTTTGAGTTCTATAAAGAACTCAAGAGCTTGATCGATGAGTTAGAGATATATCGGTATGCTTTATTAATACAGTGACATTGGGTAATATCGTTAGGATCTCACAATGTCAAAGTTTATGTCTAGATTGTGTCCCTCACTGTGATCTCAAGTGCAGGGTCAGATACTAGAAAGAGATATATTTCCATGCTGACTGCACTTTCTTCAAAGTTATGTGTTTCTACTGGAGCTGATGCGTCACCTGCACCTTCTATTAAGCTGTTTGCCATGGTCCCTGGATGTGACAGAGGTCCTGGTTGCGTCCGTGATATTGAAGAAGGACGTAGCTCATTTGGAGGTGGTCGTGGTTCCTATGATGGTATACATAGAGGGATTTTGATAAGGAGGCTAGGAAATGCAAGCATTGCGGGAGGAATGACCACATCTTTGAGAAAAGCTAGGGAAAGTTTGGTCACCCTGAATCAGCACAACTGGTTGACGTTGACACTCCTGCCACTGTTGATACTACGTTTAGCCGCTCACTCTGGTTCTTCTGGCTCTTCCACTATTATTATATCGCAGGAGGAGTACGATAGACTGCGTCAGTTTGAGTTCTCTCAAAGCAGTCATTCAGCGACTCATGCATCCTCCACATGTATGAATGCTCATATTGTCGATCCTCAAAAGCCTTGGATATCAATCTCATACCTTATCCTATATGACGGGTATTAAATAAAAAATTGTTTCATTACATTTTTCAAATAAATTCTCTTCTGTCAATATTGCTGATGGGTACCCAGTCACCTATATTAGGCAATGGGGTAGTTCAGGCTACTCCATCCTTAATTTTTACGTTTGTCTTATATGTTTCAACATTTCCTGTTAGCCTATATTATCCATCAGTCAATTTATCATGTACAATAATTACAAAATAATTTTTTTCCTTCCCACTGTGTTTTTTAAGGACTTGACGATTGGGAGGATGATTGGTTCGGGGCATGAGAGAGGAGACATGTACTATTTGAATGATCGAGTGAACTCTACTGGCTTAGTTGCAGGTCAGCCTGATCCTGTTCTATTTTGGTATTGGGTTTGTGTCATCGTTTAGTGCAAAAGCTTCGATCTATAGTTCCTATTGAGTCCTTTATCTCTACTTTAGGTTGTGAGTGTTGTGAGTTAGACAAACATCACAGTGCAACATATCAGTGTTGAGAAAATAATTGCAGTAGTTTTGCATTACATTCAGGTTTAGAGTCGGTCAAGTCTTCCTCAATGATAGTTACTTTGTTTCTCATTATTCTTTCCAATATGTGTTGACATTCTGAAACAAACTCTCAGGTCAGCTCTACAACCGGTCCGAATGATGTTTAACTTGTCGACACTACTAAAAGACAAGTCATAGACAGGCTGAAGACCTGTCCATCCCTGATGGACAAACCAGTGACTTGTGATGGGAAACAACCTGTAAGCTCTGTTATCAATTGTTCTAATTTTAGGGGAGGATGCCTCCACGACTGGATCGACTGGGGCAACAGCGGAATTGAGCCACAAGACTACTAAGGAAACATGAAGAAGAGAGAAAAAGAAAATATTCTAAAGTAGATAGAAAGCCTATAAACAATATAACGTGGTTCCACCGATCAAACAGATCGTGTGTACCACGGGAGAAGGGAGGAAAAATTTTATTAAAATTTTGGGAGAGTACAATAAGAATTACTTACACTTCACGCTGAGAAGATTACAAGCTTTTGATGACCGCCAAGAATAAAGAACCCTTTCACTAAGCTTCTCTCACAAATCTCTCACCTTGATGAATTATACCCTTAGGAATTATAAATTCACTAGATTCACTTGGAATACATTGAAGGCCACCCTTAAGGGGTTTTTTATAGACCATAGAACTCTCCTAATCCTAAACAAACACCATCAATCAGAATAAAGAAAACTTGAATCCAACTCGGACTCAAAACAGATTCAGAAAAGGAAACTGTCAGATCCACATTAATTGACTACCTTCATGATGTATTCACATCATAATCCCAACAATCTCCCCTCTTGACTTAATATGTCCAAGTCCGAGAATAGCCACCATATTCCATATACTAGCATCCATGCACAATTGAACAAACTTGACTTTAACTCCATCTCGCTCCCTCTCTCTTCTCTAACCGCCTCATAGGGTTCACAACTTGATTAGGTCGAATAAGTTCAGGCCCAACCTGAACTTTATTTCCAACGATATCCTTGATATGCATACGATCTATGAGAATTTGCTCCACCATAGAAGTAAAGATCTGGATTACCTTGTTGCGCGCCTAGTCCCATTCTCTCTTTGGGTACAACTGAACATCCGAGCTCGAAACTATTATGTTTCTGATTGTTCCACAACCGAGTTTTTTAAGCCGAAGATAATTGCAATACACCAACTGTAACTTTTGGATTTTACAGCATATACACATTGCCGACATGTTTAGCTTGAAACATCACATGGGCCTCTTTGGAAGCTTTCATAAGATCACCTTTCGAACTGAAACAGAACCCTTCCCCTTATAGGGCTCCAAGAGAGAAGAGATTGTACCTTGATTCGGGAACATGACGAACGCCTTGAAGAGTAATGATGTATCTACCAGAGACCTTCTACTCTAGTTTTGATGATGATTAACTCATGTAGTTATGTTTACTAATAATCTTGTGTTGTTTAAGTTTCAGATCATCTAGCAAGATATTAGTTGGTGATAGCTTCAACAAGATGTTTTGGAAGCTTTTCATGGTGATTCCAGTGCCCGAGCATCAAGATCATACCTCTGCACTTGGTGGATCACGTTTGGGATCGAGTCGGCTTGAAGATTGAAGATCGTCAAGAAGACTTAGGTATCCTAGTTTTAGTTTCGTGTGTTTAGATCCATTTGTAAAGATAAGAATAGTTGATATGCTCAAGTGCACAACACACACGTTTTATGATTTTTTGGTTTTTAGTTTAACTGATATTTGTTTTCATGAATAGATTGATCAAAACAAGTTTAAATGGTTTATATGTATAGTAGATGTATTCTAGTTATACATGCATGCTTAAACTTCTTATACAAACTTATTTTGACTTTCCTATTCATGTATTGAAAAATCCAAGTTTGACAAAATACTTGTTTTGGTGTTTGATAAAATTTGCAAGACACAAAAATGATTCATTATGTTTGATATTAGTCTTGAAATTTTTATCACCAGTTGGTTTATTCATATAAAATGATAAAAATATTTTTATGGAATTTTAAAAGTTTTAAGTATTTATTAGAATATTTTAACATGTTTTTCTGACCCAGTTTCCTGACCCAGAACTGTGCTGACAGGCCAGGTCGGTCGACCGACGTGCACAGACCTGTGCATGTTTACTGGCACAGTGGGCCGGTCGACCGGACCAGAGAGCTTTGCTCTCTGTATCTGGGCGGTCGACCGGCGGTCGACCCGCAAGCCTGTCAGGCTGATAGATTAGCCTAAAGGCTAGTTTTCTGTTTGGGCCTATATAAACCCCATTCCTTTGGGATTTTGGCCAAGATTCCTATAGCAAATATTTCCCTATTCTCTGGTTTTAAAACAAGTTCTCAAAAGAGTTTAAGTGCCAAAAGATCCATCTTATTTGTTTAAAGTGTTTTGTTTTATTTCAAAGAAATTTGGTTTTTGGGAAGTTGTTTTTGATCTAAAATTTCCATATATATTTGGTATTTTCCCAAGAGTATTTCTTTGATCAAAACACTTTGTTTTTCCACACTTGAGCTATCCTCTATCCTAATCTATTTAGGATCATTTGTTTGTGGAAAAGAGATTGAGTTTGTGATCTTTTGTGATCACTTGTTGTAAACCCTTTTCATTGTTGGGTTGCTCCCTCTTTGGTAGAGGTTGAGGATTGTGGTTTGCTCCCTCTAGTGAGAGGTGGAGTTGTGGTGTTTGGATCCCTCTTCGGTAGAGGTGATTGTGTTTGTTGTTGGCACGGGCCTTATCCCTCTTCGGTAGAGGTGGATTGTGGTTGTATTGCCTCGGTGGCATTGCAAGGTTGAGAGAGGAGTTTGGTACTCCTTTAGTGGATTAGAAATCCTTCTCGGTGAAGGCGGGGACGTAGAGCTAGGGGCTCGAACCTCGAAACATATCTTTGTGTTTGCGTTTGATCCATTACCTCTAAACCCTCTCTCTTTTTTATTTGTGCAAAGCATCATTCATTCATTCATATCTTATTGCTTGCATTTGTGCCTTGCATTATTTCATATTGTTCATCTTTATATGCTTGGCTTGCTTGTGTGTGTCTCACTTATACTTAACCACAAGCTTCATATAACACCTCAACCCTTATCTAGGGGAATCAAGAGGAGTTAGTCCAGAGCCCTTCACGGGGAATTCGGCTAAACTTGTTGGTTGTATTAAGTGTGTTGCAAATTATTTTTAGCTTCCGCATTTAGTTTCTAGATTAGCTATATCACCTATTCACCCCCCTCTAGGTAATTTCAGTGATGTATCTATCATGAGACCGAAACTGGATTGTTTCTTCTCCAATCACCTTGCTTGTAGCAAAATTTCCTATGAAGACTTCTTCCCCTTAAATTGAAGTGTATGAAGAAAACCTCTTCCTAGTGAAACTGATGTTTGGTACGGAGTAGAAGAATTCGATGTAAAGTTTCCTTGAATCAGTTGAAAGATTACAACGGACTAATGCTCCGACTACAAGGGAGGGGAATGTTGAGTCTTGAATCTCCCCTTTGTTTAAAGCTGGGTTTCTTCGTGTGGCGGTGGAGAGTGAGTCTTGTTCTCCGTTGACCAGATGACCGTCGGGACCGTCAGGGGATCTTCTCTCTGGCTG
The DNA here is from genome assembly GCA_038442645.1 of Agave tequilana. NCBI lineage: Eukaryota > Viridiplantae > Streptophyta > Magnoliopsida > Asparagales > Asparagaceae > Agave > Agave tequilana. Next base: position 230,899 of record JAVJIF010005227.1, read on the forward strand.
GTAGAAAGAGTAACACAGCTCTGTCTACCAAACTCTCAAAGAGAAGGTAGGCGAAGAGCAGCTCGTACGCAGCAAGCTTGACGAAGAGTCTTCTCTCTCTCTCTTTGTTGATGATCTTCTCTTTGATGCCTGTGATGATAGTCGCCCTGTCGATCGTCGATGCCCGATCTTGCCCTGATCTTCGATGCCCGATCCTTTTTTTTTACCGCCCCCGTTTGTTGATGCAAACAAGGCTATTTATAGAGGTTTCAGGGGTGAACGTGCCCCCTGAAAACGCTCCACAATGAGGGGCCACTTCCCGCTACTTGTGCGGTGACTGGCCCCGTATTCCGGGTGGTTACAACTGAGGCGCGGGTTTTGACCCACGCGCCTTGTTGCTGAGACGCGGGTGTCGAGCCCACGCGCCTTGACGCTGAGACGCGGGTGTCGAGGCAACGCGCCTTGATGCTGAGACGCGGGTGTCGAGCCAACGCGCCTTGATGCTGAGACGCGGGTGTCGAGCCAACGCGCCTTGATGCTGAGACGCGGTGTCGAGCCAACGCGCCTTGATGCTGAGACGCGGGTGTCGAGCCAACGCGTCTAGAACTTGAGACTCTGCTTTTATTGGCTTGTCTTTTAGTGACTTTTAGACAGCCTACAGAACCCCCTCCAAAGTTTTCGATATTCCGCAGTTAACTGGAACGGATTTCGAAATACTTTGGACTCTAGCTGAATTCACCTTCATGACTGGACTGTTGATGCTCCGGGTTTGATCTTATCTGGAGTTGGTCTTCGTGAGTGTACTGTTGAACTCTTTGAAACCACCAGAGTTGATCGTGTTGAGTGTCTAGATACACAGTCTAAAACTCCCCGATTGCTTTTTAGTCTGTCGTGGGTGTGCTTTAAGCCAAGAGTGGTTGGTCTTCTGCTTGTGCCAGTGTACTGTTGAACTGATTTGCAGAAGCAGGAGGCCGAACGCAGGTTCCTTTTGAAAAGCAGAGATGGTACTGCTTTAAAGACGCGACTTCCATAGGGTGCGTCTTTTGGCAATGGAAACGCGACTGATCTTCCATAAGGCAGACGCGACGTTAGGCCCGCTTGGACGGACACGCGGACTTAGGAAAGACGAACCTCTAATAAAGACGCGAATTTCTGAGCGCAATGCGACTTTCTGGGTGCATTTATGGTGGTGCTGACGGGGCACGACCATTGAAGAGACGTGGCCGTCGGGTGCAAATCCGTGCCATGTCATGATTACGCTGCCAGCTGGCCTGGGGAACCGGCAGAATTTTACCTTTAGGCGCGCGACTTCCCGGTTCATTAAATGAACTGCTCCACGTGTCGAATGATGACTCGCTGCGGAGCCGTGGCGCATGATCTTCCCTGTTCAAAAATGATTTGATGCCACGCGTCAAGCGGTGATTCGCTGCAGAATTTATCGGGCCACACGCCGCGTATCTTCGCGAATCCTTGTGCCTATAAAAGGCAACAGTTGGAGAGAACATCTCTTCTTCTCCGAACGCACTTGCTTAGAGAATTAAGAAAGAGAATTTTTCTTCTCTGTTCATCTCTTGAACTATTCAACTCCGTTACTGGATTTTTGAACGGTTCATCTCCATTACTGGATTTTCAAACTAGCGATGGCACCCAAGACCAAGCCAACCGCATCGTCCTCAAAGGCGACCGTCGCCGAGGCCCAGAGGGGCGCTTCCTCTGCGCAGGGCGTTATTTTCCGAGGTAAAATGTCATTTAGGTTAAACTTCACCATTACTGGAAGTTTGAGGAACCCTAAAAGACATCTTTTTGGAGGAGAACCATTAACACAGGATATGAACCGGTTTGATTCTCAGACGCGGTCTCAGACGCAGTCTTTGAGTTGATAACCAAGGCGCGGGTTTGACGTCCTGGTGCCAGTGGGCTCTGCACTTCGGATCCTTCACTTAGAATATTTCTAATTGTGAAGGGTTCGGACGCGGTCTTGGTTTGCAGAACGCGGATTTGATCCTTGCGTTCTGTGCCATCAGCTGCCGATTTTGATGAATCTGGCACCTGAGTCCAAGCACTTAGAATTAGAAATTTTTTTGTAAGTCTTGGTTTGTAGAACGAGGATTTGATCCTTGCGTTTCTTTCACCTTGACGCGGATTTGCAGGTCTGGACGCGGATTTGATAATTCCTGCGTCCAGTATCTCTTCTGCGTCTGGGCGTGGATTTGCAGGTCTGGACGCGGACTTGATAATTCCTGCGTCCAGTATCTCTTCTCGTTTGGGCGTGGATTTGCAGGTCTGGACGCGGACTTGATAATTCCTGCGTCCAGTTCTCTTCTGCGTTTGAACTGCAGACACTTGGTATTTTTTTCTTCTTATTTCGGTTAAGATGTCTGATCAAGTGCCTTTTTTCTTTTGCAGTGCCACCCCTACTGCCCACTTGCCAAGAATCGCCATTTTGGACATGTAGGTGGTGCCGACCGTAATTTGACCTTTGTGCTGCAAAGGACTATACCTGTGACTGCTGACCGGTCGCAGGAGCGCAAGAAAAGGCTTTCTGATGTTGACAGGACAACCCTTCGGGCGCTTATGACTGATGCAGCATTCCAAACGAATGCTCGCGTCAAGCTAGAGAAGCCTGCCTTCTTCTTCGGAGATCGTATTGGCGATGGCAGCTATTCCATGTATAATGGAAATTATAGATGGCTCCGTCAGATAGGGGATAGAAGATTCTTTCTTCCAGACTTGGAGAGGATGTTCCCGCTGTCTTACCTCCAGCACATGTCCGTCCCGCGGAAGATGAAATGGGACGTTTCCGCTACGTCCCTGAGGTTACCCTCGTGACTTGGGCTCCCAGAAGGTATACCATCATGACAGTCATGATAGGACGGTTCTCGGCCTGTTCCCCGGGTCGCGCAAGTCTGATCTCCCAGTCGGGGAGATACCAAAACTCGGCACTACTTTCCTCAACTCGTTCATGCAAGTAGAGGGTGATTATCCGGTCGAGTTTCGTGCGCCCGGGGGGGTCCATACCACTGAGAAGTATTGGTGGTACAGGATGGTGAGCTTCGTCCTTGCCAGTCTTGGAGATCTGCTGGAGCAGGTGGGATTGTATCCAGCAGTCAGGGCCGTGCAGTGGGGTATCCAGCCGAGTCCTCAGAACTTCTTCGGATCCTGGAGCGTTACAATCCTTTGACGGGGACATTCTTCACCCCGGTCGGAGAGATGGGCCTTGCCCTGCACGAGTTGCATGAGGTCTCGGGGCTGGCAACAGGGGATTCTCCTTATGAGGAATATATCCCAACCACTGAGGAGCTCAACCTTATGAAGAAAGGTCTCCTCAAATGTACGAGACTTATTGGGAAGTGTTATGCCACTTCCATATTTGCGGCCAGCTAAAACCACTTTGAGGTCGGAGGAGGTCAAGCAGCTGTCTTGGGCCAGCTACTTGTTTAACGGTGTCAGCAAGAAAGACCATCCGTCAACCCGACTGGTTCCCAGCTCCGACGAGGAAATTGAAGACAGGATCACCCAGGCTCCTGAAGGCTTCTACACCACAGTTTCGAACGAAGACGGTTTCGAACCTGATATGGTTTTCGAAGCTTTCATAATCAAGCCCGATTCCTATCTCCGATCGAGCACTGTTGGCGGGCTTCTTGATGCTGTGGTTGAAGCGCTGTGTGGTGCCCCGCTGCCACACGAAAGTCATTGTCGCCGATGTAGTGTATCCGGCGGTGCTCCTGGCCTATGGTAACCCGTAGCCCTTCTCCCGGCCATGGCGGCTGGCATTCAGAGCGGGTTTGGCGGGCGTTAAGCCACAGCTTCTGTGAGGGCGTGAAAGGCTGTCGACTCCCAGGAGCCGATCGTTGATGCAGAGGGGAAGACGACGGTGAAACGCCCCAACCCTCGGTCGAGCTGCCATACATACCTGATGGCTTGGTATGTGATGCACTGTCCCTCCTTGATGACGCCGGTGCCCTGGAGTGAGGGTTTTTGTCCCTTTCGTGCAGCGGTTGGAGAGTTCGGACTGGCGTAATTCTTACATATATTTACGTCCGAAATGCATTTCAGATGCTAAACTACCAGCTGAACTGCTGCTTCCCCCCGAGATCCCTGGTGCATCTTTCGGGGATCTATTTACTGATTCTGCGGGCCCAGATGACTTCACGAAGCTGTCCGCGAGAGTCTTCTGGTGGTTGGTCAATATTCGGCTGGGTATGTGCTCTTCCGACAAGGGACTTCATGCACGATCGAGCCGTATATGCCGAGTCGTTTTGCCCGTCAGTTCGGCTATGATCAACTCTACGTTGGCAATTCCCAATGCCCAACTCGCCTTCGACGGGAATTTGTTCGAAGGTGCTCGGGCTTGGTATTACAGCGTGGTCGGAGGGACAGAAGCAACTTTCCGCTTGCCTATCGAGGGGCCAAAATGCCGTATGAGCTTCAGCTTCTGCACCTGGTACTTCCAGGTCAACCAGACACCATACTTTGTTCCAGAGTATTCATGCATTGAGAGTATCAATGCAAATCTCGAAGCAAAGTCGGGTCCGGGAAACGCTCGCGAGGCGTTGAGCAGTATCTGAAGCTCTGAGGGAGGTCGGGATGAAAGGTCAAGGGAGGAGCCGCGAGCAACAAGGGCGGAGTCGCGACCAACAAGTGCAGAGCCTCGACCAACTAGGGCGGAGCCGCGACCAGCCAGGGCTCGACAGGCGGTGGGCAAGCGTCGTCAAGGCTCTACTTCCACTGCTGAGCCTGCCCC